>JAJHPF010000023.1:3538402-3632706 GCA_024447775.1 Carex cristatella | reverse complement strand
ATCATACTAAATATATATCATATCTAGGTGATTTGAAAGGAGAAAACTAACCTTGTGATTGTATTTTGAGAGTACGAGTGTGTAGAGGAGAGGCGATGGGGCGACAAAATATGAACTGGAGAGACCGAGCGAAAGAGATAGATTTGGGTTGTTCCTCTTGAGAAATCTGTGATGGAGCTGCAGTAGCGACGAAAATGGTGATAGCGGAGGAATGGGGACAGGAAGAAGAAGAAGGGGAGGGAAAATTTTAGCTTGATTACGGGCAGCGATGAAGGTCTAATGAGAGAGCGTATTGAGAGAGTGAACTTGATTGAAGCGAAATGAAAGTCAGATGAAAGCTTTCAAATTTTGAAAGCTTTCATATTTTAGAAGCGCTCCGTATTCATGAAATTGAGAATTAAATTGACACGTAGGAGAGAGAAGAAGACACGTAGGACATTGCAATTCTAAATGAAAGGCGTTGGAGATGCTCTAAGGGGAATATCAAATCAAATCAAAGTCTAGGTACAGTGTCCATCTCGATTCAGATGGTGGGGTGAATTTTAGATTATTCTAGTCTGTCGTGAGGATATGTAGAGAAACAAACAAATAGAAATAAGGAAACAAAGAAAAAATTGCTAAAAGGTAGTGTATTCAATTAAAATTGTAACATATTGTATGTTCTCATGTATGGCGAGTATGTTTTTAACTAAATTTAGATCTCTACACGTAAAAAAAATGCATTTATCAAAAGAAGACAGATTATTCGCTTGGAGGGCTGATATTAAATTCAAAATTTTATCTTTCAATCGTAGTCATTGACGGATTAGGACATCAACGTGCTTAATATGAAATGCAGACATCTGAAATAAAAAATAGGGAAAATTTTCAGCATACCCCTACAAACTTTTGAAATAGCCAATATTCCTATAACAATTTAGCACTCTTATTTCTATCCGCTTGTAAGTATTTAATTTTTTATTTGATTATTTTAAGAACTGAACTAACCAATATGCCCTTGAGTGTTTACTGGAGGTGTCGATTCTAATTGTTTCTTCTTCCCTCTTGTGCCTTTCTCAACCCCATTTTCCCTGAAGCCCATCTCTTGCACAGCAAAATCAAGATTTTACCGGAGATCACACGAAAAACCAGTTAACATTTTTAGATAGAGTCAAAATCAATAGTTCTTCCTCCCTCGCATGTATTGAAATTGCCACAATCATCATAACCGTTCCCACTCTGGCATGGTTTCGTACAGTAACAGGAGAATCTTATTCTAAGAAATGCGTTGTCAAATTAAATTGATGGGATGATTAAATTTTGGTGGTGGGTAGAAGCACCTGGTCTCGGTCTCTCCAGTGGCATTTTGCTGAATTTTAATTATTGGTCGTTCGAGGTTACCTCCTTTCAAGTTCTTAATAAGCACCTAATTGATTCTTCTTTGTCTCTGGCATCTACTCATTCTTTTATTTATTAAACTTTTGTCTGCTTATTTGTGCAGTGATTCGTAATTGCATGATATTTGAGTGGCATGATGCCATTCTAATTTGATAGCAACATGTCCCTGCAAGAAGCTAAGAATAGCATCCTTTCGTGAATTCCTAATAGATGCTTCGACTTATTCTATTTATTTTATTATTCTGATTTCCTATGCAGCTGATCGTAAAGTTGTTACTTGAAATACTTCAGTTGGTAAATTATCGTCTGGCAGTGACCAGAGCAGCAAAATCACGAATTAAGTTTTGCCGTGGATGGAAAAAATAACAGAGATGTTTACTAATTACATCTCATTATTATTTTTTGATATAGTCAACATAAGGTTTATCCATTTAACAATTTTACTAGTATCATACCTGTGCGTTGCAACGGAGACATATTATATGATTGAATAGAATATGAAGAGACCTTTTTGTTTGACATTCACACATAATTAAGAAATAAATTATATACAAATGAAAAAAACAGAGAGACAAATAAAATAAAAATAAAATAAACAACAAAAAATAAAAATAAAACAAATTAAATATAACGTGAAATTTTTTTTTGAAGTATCATTGCCAGTATGATCATCTTCGATGTAGTCCAACTTTTCTTAAAATGAACAAACAAAATATGAAAAATAAAATATAATTGCTAAAAAACCACATATATTAATATTAGAAATGTTCAATTAACATGGTTTATACCGTATTCCTCACTTAAGATATAAAAATATATGCATTTCATAATTTTCATTACTATCATCCTAAGTAAAAATGTATAAAAACACCTTAAAAAATATATAAAAGTAATATTAACAGTGAATTAAATATGCATAAAATCATAAAAAATATATATGAAATATGTAACAAATCCATTTTAGAATATACCTACATGAAATAAGTATCATGACATGTACAAAGAACCTGAGAACTGATCAGAAAGGGATGAGCAAAAAGCAATAGCACAGTCAGTGTTGTGCTATGAGTGTTTTGTACACCTCAAAAGCTCAAACATACTTCAAATAGTGTTAAAACCGAATCCATGCACCCAAACCAAAAGGGTATTTGCTAGTACATTGGAGGCTTAGAACTATGTCAACTTGGCACTTTTGTTAAACGGTATTTGCTTAGAACATGGTAATTCATTTTTAGCTGCTGTTCACTGTTCTGACAACCAATATTCAAAAAATATTTCTGGACAAATGACTGAACCAAAATTTTTGTTCTTTTTATGAAAATGTTAGTCAAAATCATGTTCTGTATGCCTAAGAATTATCAAGAATTTAGGAGACCTGGAACTGTATTTTTTATGCATTTTTCTAGGGGCAGTTTAGGGAAACAGCTTGCTAATTTAACAGTTTTCTTGTTTTTTGAAAGATGAGATTCACATGGACATTTAAAATAGTGGAAAAATGTTAAAAATGCAAAACCAAATTCTAATATATTTGTTTTCAAGTTTTCTATCTTCCTGTAAAGGGGTTTGATCAAATTATTTGTCTAGCTATGTTTTTCTAAATATATTTTTTTTTGCTGTCTTTTGGTGTTTTCCGAATATCAGTTAGTGTTTATTTGGGTTCGTTTGTTCATAGGACTGGTTACAGGACCAATTTAGGATATTGGTGGACCAGTTTATTGACTTATGCACATTTTGAGCCTTGAATAGAGAGCTTTATGCATGGAAAACCAGAATTTCAGAGAATGAGTCACAAATTTTTGAACAAAAGTGTGTTTCAAATTACCTTGCCAGTTTGGCATTATGCAAGAAGGACCCTGGGGTTTTGGTTATTGCCTTGAATGACTGTTGAAGATGAAGGTTCTTGTGCATGAAAAAGTAAAAACAGAAATTAAGAACACACCTCTCATCAACAGGGGAACATGCGACTGATATATCTGCACCAGTATCTAAACTCCACACTACCTAATGTTGTTTCGTTCTATCCCCTACACAAATAATCTATTGATTAATAAAAATAACAGAAGCACTAAATTTGCAATTAGTTGAAGAGCAGGGTTATCTTGTTTTCTAACAATTTCGAACCTCTCTTCTCTCTCTCACTCTCTCTCACTCGTATTAATTTTCAGATAAAGATGATTTCTGTTATCTTGTTTTCTAACATTTTTTCTTAGTTTTGTTTTTTAATTTTTTATTTTCAGAAGTCATAAATAAACAAATAGCAAACTATGGAGATCATTCTAGGTCAAGAAACCAGATGACGTTAAATCTAACAAAATTGAACAAGTCACATAAGCAAATGTCAATATAAAATTATAGTAAAAATAATAAAATTAATAGTAAATAATATACCTTTCAACATAGTCATGACTCATGATCCATGACCAAGTATCTAAATACTATCAACATAAGTTTGACAAACAGGCTATAGAGAATAGTAATATAAGCAAAACCAAGAAAATAATAAAGACAACGTGGTAAGCTAATTGTTTCCCGTTTATTGAATCTATAGTTAGTAAATAAAGGAAAACTGTGTGAAACTGCATAGCAGGTACAGAAAAATAAATTAAAAAACAAATGCAATCAGTAGATTAAAACAACCTATTATCCCATGACATTACAAAGAATCCCTATGAATTATTTTGCATAATATGTACAAGAGAGCAAATATACAAATGAATGTTGAAGTTTCATATAATCCAATCGTGCACTACCTATTTCTGTTTTGGTAAAGATGAGATCAAAATACACTTCAAATGATATCTATTGCCTAAAGGATATTAAGTGCTACTTGTAAAGTGAATTTAAAACAAATCTTAGGACCTCGTATATGGTTCCAGCAAAACTCAGTCAACAACTCTAGGGATCACTGCTGTTCAAAAATAGATGGAAGTAATAAATATAAGTTCTAAATTAAAAGCACAGCATGGCAATTTGAGAGGACAAGCTCACAACTTTCATTTACTTCTGCTTTAAATATAAATTTGAAGTAGTCTTAAGTAAATAATAATACATCAGAAATGATCAAATTATTAAAAACAATTATATTGCCGATTTTTTTATTAATACCCCAAAAAAAATTAATAAAAATAACCTGAAAATTAAAAAAAATTAAAAATAACCCAAACACCCCACTGAAGGAAGGTTCACCTGTTTTTTTTTTTTTTTTTTAATAAAACCCCCCCTCCCCATCCCAAACCTTACCCGCCCTAGTATTGCCCCAAACCCACGCCCCCTTCACTACCACCTCCAGTCGGCCTGCAACACCATATTTCGCACCTCTCTCTCTCTCTACCCACCGGCCTCAATCTCTCTACTCTCGGCCACCACTGCCAGTGCTGCCACTGCCGCCGCCACGCCATCCCGTCACTTTCGGATAACACCTTTTGTATTTAAATTAGTTGTTGTTAGATTATTGATCGAGTTGCAAGATTTGTTTCAAATTGTGAGAAATTGCGGAATTTGTTTCAAATTATCAGTTTGAACTTGTTATAAATTGATTGGACTTGTTAGAAATTGCAGAAATTGTTAGAAATTACAGTTTTGAACTTGTTAGAAATTGATTGGAATTCCTATAAATTGTTTGGAATTATTATAAATTGTTTGGAGTTGTTAGAAATTGATAGAAATTTATTAGAAATTGTGTGATTGGAATTGTTAGGAATGTGAATGATAGAAAGTAGGTTTTATAAATCAATTGTAATGTTGGAAATTAGGGTGATTGAATTTAGGTTTTATAAATCGATTGGAAATGTTGGGAATTAGTGTGATTGAAAATAGGTTTTAGAAATTGATTGAAATTTTTAGAAATTGGTGTGAAATGTTGGAAATAAGTGTGATTGTACTTAGGTTTTTTAAATTGATTTAAAAATGTTGGAAAATTGCAGAATTGAAATTAGGTTTTAGAACTTGAATGTAATTTTTGAAAATTTTATTGAGTGAAATTAGGTTTTATAAATTGATTGAAATTATTGAAAATTGTTAGAGTAATTTTGGAAAATATTTGATAATTATTTCAATTTTTCTATTAATTTATGTAACTTGATATTTTAAAATTTAGTATAACTATATATATGCACACTAACCTTAGCAAGATAGAGAGGAGAAAAATACAAACTTCAAAGATATCAGATCCCAGCTTCGGGCAGAAATCATAGCAACATTCAATACAGAGAGGGAGAGTATTAATTGATGAAAATGACGTTAGAAGGAGAATGTCTTTTATATAACCAACACTCTACAAAGACCCTTCTGCACGGATTTTTAAGTATAAATTCGTGTAGCTCTATAAAGATCCATACACTGTTATTTATAAAACGATATCTGTAGGATTCCCCTTCCTATACGGATTTTTGATCAAAAATCCGTGTAGCTCTCGAACCATTTCTACACGGATTTTTTTATAAATAGCCATGTACAATTATTATCTTTCTACACATATTTTTTATAATAAATCTGTGTAGCTATTCCTACATAGATTTTTGTTGAATATCCATGTAGTTCTCTAATAAATTCTACACTGTTTTTTTTTTGAAACAATTTTACACTGATTTTTTAATAAATATCTATGTACGTAGGATTCCCACAGATTTTTCAGGCTTTCAAAAAAATATATTTGGTACACAGTTTTTATATAAAATTGTCAAATCCGTGTACGATGTGCAGTGTGGAATGACTATTTCTGTAGTAGTGTAAGTCGAGAGAAAAAGGTGTTAATAAGTGCTCTTTATAAATTGCAAAATTTGTAATTTTGTCAAATGAAATTTGTAATTTTTTTTTATGCATCTATATTTGTCAGCCTCCTCTTATAATTGAAAGGATACTATATTAGATATTAGATATTTCAACTCTCCAATCTAAATTTTCTAGTTAAACCCTTACTTTGTGTTCAACACATAAATAAGTTTTAATTATGACATTAGACGTACACGCATCCATTTAATTATATATGTGAATGTATAAATTTATCAAAACTTAAAAGTACGAATAATATTCAGGATATTTATCGCCACAATTTGGGCCTACATTTGGATACTGTGGATGAGAACGGGTTGCATTCTTTAAATAGAGATGCTATATATTACGGAAGTGTCCTCATGTAATAGGCCCATAAACCCAGTTACATCGGAAGTTGCTATATTATTATGCCCATATAATCCTGTCCAATAAAGCCCATTAAAGAAGGGGCCCATTGCTCGCAAATATCCAGCAATTATTTTTTTTAATTTTTTTTATTATTTATTAAGTCACTTTGAAAATTACTAATCCAATATTCCAAAAAAGTTTACTATTTTTTACTATTCATCCGGATCTGCGATTTTCAAAGTGGCTTAATAGATAATACAAAGATTAAAAAATATGTAAAATTTAGCCTCCAAGTACATTTCAATATGGAGAAAATGTTGAGCGGTTTGGATTGGTTGTTTGGATTTTCAAATTGGATTATGAGCGTGAAGTGTTTTACTTCGCAACTCACCATAAAATCATCCGATAGTATTCATTCGGAACACAAATGTATTTATCATAAAATAAAAAAATATTCAACTAAGGTCTACATATTAAGAAAAAAAAAACTGGACAGATTACTCATCATTTTTTACACGTTTTTAGAGTTGGGTGATTTTTTATCCGTTCAATCTAACCAATATTTCTGGCAATATATAAGGAATTTTTCTAATCTAAAACCACTAACGTTTTCTAAATAATTTTCTCTTTCAAATGAGATCCATGATGACATACTTTCGAATTAATTTGCAAATATCTTATTTATATTCCAGTCATTTTTGTAAGCAATTTGCAAATATTTAAGAATATCATTCACAAATAATTTACAAAACATTGTTATTTGAAAATAATTATTCCACAATTTTAAAAATAATTATTTATGGAATTAATTTCACTTCTAATTTGAAAAAAATGTTTAATTGGAAAGCAATTATTTATGAATTTATTTAAAGAAAATACTATATATAGTTCAATAATCCTACTTGGTTATCTTAATTTGTTTATATATGAGTTAGATAACATGCAATATATCCGGTGGATATATCGGACTATACATATACTAATATTTTTTGAATGTATCAAACCCAGCACGTTTTGCAATATATCAATATCATTTTATGTCCGGGCTGACCTGACTAGTCATGGGTCAACTTAATATACCTGTTTTACCTTGATTTTTATTTATATGTGTTGGTTAACAAAATGATGACAGCACCAAACGTGTTGCTCTTATCTTAATTTTTATTTATATGTGTTGGTTAGCATTTGATGACAAAATATCTGATGGACAGCACGAAACGTGTTGCTCTCCACTGTTTTATCTTAAGTTTTATTTATATGTGTTCAGTGGCGAGTCTAGAATTTGAGCTAGGGGTAGGCAAAAATCGGATTCGGGTTCGAATAAATTAAATGGTTCGGATTTCAGATTCAAGACACAATTAAAAAAAATAGCAAGAAATATATTAAAGGTTTCAACTAAGTCAAATTAAAGTGTGTCGTGAAATTTGGTGTCAGAGTCTGATGCTGTTTTTCGATTTTTTGTTGTATTTGTTTAGATCAGCAGTTTATATATTTTTTTATTTTTTTTCATGAAACGAGTGTGAATTGCTACCATTTTGTTTAAATAAATTTATCCATTTGAGAAATTTTATGTAATGTTACCATATTGTTTTTATTTTGTTTGGACTATTTTAGGTAATGTCAGGAGAAACATTTTTTATTCTTGCTTAACTGGGAGATTTAAAGATTGTAGTGTCACCATGGTTTGGAAACTCAACCGAATCAACTTGGTATCGGTCAGTCCGATCCGAGTTTCATCCGAGTCTTGCGCCCATACGATTATTTCATCAAAACTAAGTTGAATAGTGTTTGACTCAGCCAAGTTATCCGATTTCAAGCCGAGTCAGACTGAGTCAAGCCTAAGTCAAGCAGAGTCAGGCTGAGTTAAGCCCGAGTCAAGCCAAGTCCTCCAGTTATTTAATGTTTTTATTTTTCTGGCAGCTGTTGATCTATGATTTCAAATCACAAAAAAGGAAATCAAATTATGCAAACATAATTTGAACTAGAAAAAAAAAAAACTTGACACATACCTTATAAAAATAATTCTGCACTAAATTTATGCTCCCAATGTAATCTTATTTTTCTATGCATAAATAATGCTAACTTGTATAAAAAGTATGCTCTATTGGTAACGCCTGTATTGCATTATATATTTAGTAGATTATTTGAGTATAATCTTTTGTCTTAACATTGTTTTCTTATAAATTATATTTTTACAATTTCTTCTTATATTTTGGCTACAAAACAAGCTTCTGTAAAAAAAAAAACTGAGTTTCTAATCTGATTCTTCTAATTCTGACCAATTCTTCCGATTCTGATTCTAGGATCAAGTATCTGATTCAGATTCAGAATCCGAGTTTCAGAACCATGGTTGTTACCAAATCATCAGATCTTGAATGAACGGTTAAGAATGTTACAGACCTCCAATGTCATTAAAATATAAGAGAAATTAAGATATTTGCCCATCATAAATATAGTAGATATTTTCCAATCTAAACTCACTTAATTTATCAATATCCCTTTCTCTTATTTTAATCACTTAAATATAAAATTCAATATTAATAAAATATTAAAAAATGACAATTATACCCTTCTTCATTATTAACATTTAACCAAAATAAAACAAGAATGTCGGAATTGAAGGTCTTCTCCCTTGCCTCTCCGCTTTTAATTCATAACAGGTATATATATGATCAGACAGATCTAGAATCCTCTCTCCTCTCTCAACCCGAGACAACAAATTTTTATTTCCTCCTCATATATCTTGTTGTTCTGCTAGTTATGAAGCAGTGGAAAAGATTCTCAATTTATCCAGGTACTGTACCTAACTATTATTGTATAATCGACATTAGGACATGTCCCGATGGTAAAATATGAGTAGGAGGTGATGGCATCATAAATGAAGCTCTTAACGGGTTGCTTATGAGGAGCGATACTGATAAAGCGATTTCAGTGCCATTAGGAAGACTGTCTCTACAAATTCTCTTGCATGGACTGTTCTTGGAATTTTGTTGATTGATGATTGTTAATTGTGTGGATTGGTAAAACATTTATCAGGTCACGTATTAATTCAACTGCCCCACACCCCAAAATTCGGTCCTTTCTTTGCCTTTATTTGGTCCGATTTCTTTTTGGTCTGGTCTGCGTTATGTGTATACGCGGTTGAGCTGCTAATTTGGAATGTTAGGAATTACTGTGCACACAAGTGTTGTACTGGTGCAAAACAGAATGATGCTTGAATATAACATGAATATAGCTTTGAGTTGGAAGTATTTCTAATGATAGGGATATAGAGAGAGCGATGTATCCATAGAAGGAAAAATCGGAATAGGCCCAATCGGATCGGAAACTCGGACCTTTTTATCAGAAGCTCGTTTTATGCTAAAAAGTTAGGAAAATTTGATAAAAAAAATAATTTGTTCACAATTTATGTTTAGACAAATAATTACAATTAAATAATCTACTAATACAATATATCTAAATGCTTTCAATGGATTGGATATAGTACAAATTACAAAATTTATACATGTAGTTATAATTTATAGTAACAAAAGGTTGTATGACGTAGTGATAGTTGTGTTGGTAGTTATATAACCCTTCTCAAATTCGATTCACGCTCCATGCAAACAAATTTTGATTGGTGGGTATTGCACGTTTCAGCTGAAATGTAACTGAAATTGATCCGTTTTGGCAAAAATTTGACTGAAATTAAACCGTTTCAGCTGAAATTTGACTAGAATCAATATATACCATATAACTCAGCCTGAAATCGTGTCGGTATTGTCCGACTCCGGTCCAGAACGGCTGGTTTTTCTTTCTATGTATGTATCTTGATTTGACTGAATTGAATCGTAGATTTACTATTTATATTTGCTTTGAGCCAGTATATAAAGATAAAGATCTGACTCAATTTACATGCTAATAATTTACATTTGATTTGTGTTGAAGTTTGTTGCGCCAGCTCATGCTTATCAATTTCCTTTGATTGGACAAAAAACAAAACAGAATGATGTTTTGATACCAAGCAGGTTAATTTCCAATTTTCTATTAAATCAGTAACAATGATGCGTCAGGAGGCAGCGGTAATGGAGGGAGTCATGTAAGTGGGTTATGGGGTTGACAGAGGAGAGAATGGGTTTGAGATCAGTCTGATCAGATCATTGTTATAAACTGGTAGCAAAGAGTCAAGAGACATCAATTCTGACGATTTTGTTATACCGTTGACTTTACCATCGATTTGTGAAAAATCTCATTCTAATGATCTACGCAGTATTTGGTAATTCCACAAAGGATTACCTCCACACAACCGAATATACTGTGTAGAGTCCCTTGGCTTTGCGCAGCATTAGGGTGCAGAGAGGTCTCCTTTTTTTTTTTTTTTTTTTTTTCCGAAAATGGTTAATTCGAAGCACGAGTAAGTACAAGGTATAAAATATTGGCCTTTCATCGATGATTTTGCAATAAACATCGAATGAACCACTGCCGGGATTAACTGAGAGTATAAAACCCAATTTTTTTTATTAATAACCCCCCAAAAAAAATAATAAAAATAACCAGATTCCTAAATTTTTTTTAAAACTAACCAATCAGGCCCACTGAGGGACAGTCCACCCTTCACCCTAGACCGCTCCCCTGTGGGGCAGTCCACTATGATTACAAAACTGCCCCCCATGGGGGTGGTCTTTAATTGGTTTTTTTTTTTTGAGATAGTTGTACTAATTATGGAGTTTATATTAAGATATTTTTTTATATTATTTGTTGTACATGCATTGACTAATTATGTAAATATCAAGTTTTGAGAATATCCGATAGCTAATAAATAACTTCATTTAAGCTTCGAGAATGTCCGATCCTATATAACTTGATTTATTAGAAAGACTGCCAATTTTTATATTTTATTTATTTGAAATAAATATTATATTGGAAAGACTATAGAGAAAATATACTCTTCACAATTTTTTTTTATTTTTAAGTCATTTTGTGTCATATTTCATAAATAATAAAAAATAGTTAAAAAATTCCAAAAATAGTAAAAATTGGTATTCTACAAGTTTATTATATAACCAATTTACCGAGCTACTTAGATAAAAAAATATAAATGAAAATCTTGATTGGAAACTTCAACTCAAGTTTTCAAACTCTTCCCTTTATTTTTTGGCAATTTCCGAAAAGTGGTCATTTGCTGAAATCAGATACTTAAGCGTTGTTTTATGGCCGTTTGAAGTTGTGTCATTGGTTTATGTCTTCTCAGTGAAGATATCGTCTCTCTTGCTTTATTCATTGTCCTAATCTCGATTGTTTATGAGAGAAATCTTAGATAAATACATGTACAACATCCAAGTGATGTAATGTTAGTTTCAAATAAATATGCAAATGAGAGAAATGGCTTAAAAATTAATACATATGCATTATAACATAAAGACACATATCGAATTTGTTAGAGCACTAATAAATATCCGTTTAAAAGTGATGTAATGTTAATTTCAAATAAATCAAATATAAAAATCGGCAGTTTTTCTAATAAATAACATTATATAGCATCGGACGTTTTCGGATAAATGAAGTCATTTATTACCTATCGGATATTCTAGAAGATTGATATTTAGTTAATATAAAAATTAAGGACCGACCTCCTGGATGGCGGTTTTGTTGTCATAGTGGACCTCCCCATAGGGGGGGCGGTCTGGGGTGAAGGGTGGACCACCCCTCAGTGGGGCAGTTTAGTTAGTTTTAAAAAAAAATTAGGGGTTTTTTTTTGGGGGGGGGGGCTTATAAAAAAAAATCGGGTGTAAAATATGAATGCATTGTTTCGAAAACTCTATCATTTAAATAGCCATAACTATTGATAGGAAACTCTGATTTAATAACATGACCCCAATTTAGAAAGCCCGTGAAGAGACGGGGACCTGACAAGGTGTATGACCATAGGAAGCCGACAGAATCAAAATGACGAAAAAAACGTCATTTAGGGCCTCACAACAGTTATATAATTCCTTTTATTTCAACCAGAAATGGCCTGTAAATTATTCATCAGAAAATTTAAGGACTTATATTTTGAGGGTTTTTTTAACTAATTTATTTTTGTCATTGTATACCATGCCTTAGAATTAACCATTTTCCGAAACCAAAAACAAAAACAAAAACAAAACAAAAAAGAATTAATTGATTAATGGATTATTTAAATAATTAATTGATATTATTTAAATAACAAGATTAACAAGTATCAACATTTTTGTAATATTTTTATGATAATATGCATACGTAAATTTTTTAATTGCTATGTTTCAATATAAAGAATATGAGAATTTCTCTGTTAGTTGCATGTAACCATTGTAAAGATAAAATATAAACAATACTAAGATAAGATTAAAATTAGTTAAAGAGTCAGTACCGAACTAGTGATGGCATAATTGTGCATCATTTCATTGATGTGATGATGTCTGAAACCCACACATCTAAGAAATTAACACTCTTTTGTGGACCCGCTAACGACCCAACGCTCAAAAGATATTTTGATCGTTTGTGCTGGTTTCTTTTCTACACATAACTGTAGCTTTCTTTTATCCCGTAATAGTGTAAAATTTTAACTCGTTACACAATTAAGATGATACATTTGGTTGCTTAACTATAAGGAAAAAGTAATTCTGGTGAGAAGACGTTCAATGATGGCGATTCCCATCTCAAACTCATCTGAGAAAGACGTAACATATATAGGACCTTCCCTCTAATCACCCCCCAAACCAAAGCTTTTATCAAAAGTAACTTGCCCAACAACCAACCCAGTCTTCGTTATCACACTCCACCTACCAACGACCACTAACCACAAATTTCACCTACCTAGTACGGTAGTACCATTAATGAGGTAATAACCAATAGACTCAAATTCATCAATTTTTTTATTAATCAAAATTAAATAAAAAAATATCGTTAAAGTGAAAAAGTTTGTAGTAGATTCAGCGCGGGTTGGTTTAACCTAGTCCCACTTAATCCGCCCGTCTAACCATCTAAACAAACTAAACAATCTAAGCAGTAAAAAAAAAAGAAAAAGAAAATCCAGGGGCGAGTTCAACCATCCTGTCCGATAAAATAAAAAAAATTCCGGAACGAGTTAAACAATTCCGTCTGGCACCCAAAAAGAAAAAATCAGTAAACTTGGTTTTTCTTTTTATCTCTGCATAAATTAACCACAAGAAAAATGAGCTCTTTCACATGTATTCTAAGTAAGTCTAGCCACTGTTTATATCTAATTTCTTTGTCATTACAATATTATACAACGACCCAAAATTGTGATCTTATGTAAATTTAGCTACTGTTTATAACTAAATTCTTTGTTAAAATTACACAACCTGTTATCTACCTAGAATATATATGCTCTTGGCTCCTACCAAGTTATCTTACCACAGCATTTATCAGACAAACCTAAGTTTCCATAACCCAAATTTCCACGTCTATAATAACTGCTAATTAAGGTATTGAAAGCAACAACAGTGGGTCTCAACCTCCATTTTGTAATGTCATCGAACACCTACGGGCATGCTTAATAAGAACATTGAAAGGTCTGACAGGCATGCTTATATAGAAAAACCAAACTGTTTCAGATGTCTGAGAATGGATTAAATCAGTGAAGTTTAACTTTTGATAATATATTAAGAGAGAAGTTCACTTAGAGTAACTGAGTCAGGATTATTTTTTTTTCTGAAGTGGCTTGCTTGTAGTATTAATTGGGTCTGTAAGGAACATCCCGTGGTTTTTTTTTTTTTTTGGATCTCAGACGGGATGGTTTACCTCGTGCCAGACAGACTTTTTTTAATTTTTTTTCTAGACGGGATAGTTGAATTCGTCCCTGGTTTTTTTTTTTTTTTTTTGCTGCTTAGTTTGTTTAGATGTTTAGATGGACTGATTAAGTGGGATTGGTTAAAATGACCTGTTTCTTGAGACGGATTAAAATGACCCGTCCCACATGACAGAATAAATCAACTCATTCGATTAATAAAAAATCGGCTCAAATTCACCCTTCCACATGCAAAATTTCTTACTGAATTTTTTTTTTTCATACCTCAACGCCCCGCCCACAAATATACCCCAATTGAAAACAATACTTACTCAAACAATATTACCTCAAGCACTATTGGTGTTATAGTCTAGAATTCAATCATATAATAATTCAGAAAGAATTGTATGTATCCTATGTGATGAATAGTTAATCATAAACAATCTATTTTAAATGAAGAATAACACATTCCTACCTTCAATCTATTTGTAATATCATGAGACATAAGAATCATCCTTAATATGTATATTTTATATTTTGGATCATGGTATTCTATTGTAAATGTAACATGTGTCAATTGGGTAATCATAATTCAATTGTATTTTCAATATGACATAGATCTCCTTGGGTCACATCCAAATTGGATCTTTATTAGATAGATTATTTTAGTATGTCATATGTAATATGAATATGATGATGATAAGAAATCCTAGTGGCACCAAATGGGCCAAATAATTCCTTTAAAACACGAAATTAAAGAGAAATGTAGAAAATTGAGAGGAATATAATTAATAAAGAAACAAGAGGAACATAATTAATTGAGGAACACTATACCCTTTCTTAATTAATCGAAAACCCTATGAATGGTCGTACACATTCCTTCCTCTCCAAGTGTATTTCTTTTCATTTTCTTCCTGGTAAGCCGCATAAATTTTCTCTCCTTAATTAACTTATATTTGATGGGTTGAGTATTATAAAAGTGTTTTATTGAAGGGTAGAAACATTGATTAAGGAGCAATAACAAATAGTATTCGCTAGCAAGAATTTTTTTTTTCTAATTAATATGTTACCGGATACTAAGAAAGACATCATCTATTTGTTACTTGGAGGTAGACCGAGGAACTAGGAAGCCAACTAATTTATTGGGAGATTCTTCACCTTTGATTACAATATCAAATTTGGTAGGAATATCGAATTAATTCTTATAAGTAGGTTTAGATACATCTAAACAAGATTTGTTCTTTGGTTGATTTAGTTTTTTTTTTAATTCTTCTTTTAAACCAACCTAAAATCCTATCGGTTAGAATCAGAGCTTATGGCCTTGTTTAAATGTTGTCTAGCATTAATTAGTGCATGGTTGATTCATGGTTAGTTAATTAATTGACTCCCTAGCTTGTTGTGTAGTATTTTTATATGAAAATGTGATTGTAGTGCATAACAAGGATTAAAATGCAAATATTTGGTGAAAATAGTTTTTATGGGTTTTTTGCACATATTAGATGTTAATTAGCCACTGAAATAATTAGTTTATATGATAGATTAATTATTTAAAGTATTGAATGCATGTTTAGTAAAAAGAATAAACTGTTATTTCTATTTATTAGCTCGGGCATCATGGCTTGAGAATAAAGAAATATATTTGAGGGGTCTTTGTAGAAAAAAAAAAATTACAATGTTATTGTACGCATTATAAGGATTCAGTAAATGTGAATTTTTTTTTTTGGGTTGTGAGTGTAAATCAATGACAAAACCGAATGGAATTTCTGAGGTTTCAAGCTTGATTGATGTAGATATTTAATTTTATAAATTTTTGGGCTGATACTCACTCATAACTGTTTTAATGGATTAATATACATGCTAATAGGAATCCAATAAAATTGTTGTTGGATTTTTATGACAAAAAAATCAATATTGTATTTTTGGGAGCCAACTAATGGTTTAATTGAGGTTTTATTTATTCTAATACCTCCAAAATTATATTTATCTGATAAATGACAGTGGGAGGGTATTAGAAACCCTCTAGGTTATGTTTTGGGTCTTAAGGAATTATTTAGATTTTCCAAATAATTTTTAAAAGGTTATTTTATTAAGATTATACAAGGCTTGTTTGGGAATTATGGTTTTTCAAATTTCTTGTGTCAATTTGTAAATGTTGCAAATGGTTTGTTGGACATTCCTATCTCTTACTTGTTGTGTGTAATTGGTTTAAAACCAATTTTAAAATTAAAAGTTAATAGACAAGCTAGGTGAATTTAGAATTAATTAACGGGTAAAATGCATGAAATGTTCATATAGGAAATATATATTGTATATATGCTAACTTTGTTTTGAAGGAATGACTAATGTGGGTATGTATGGTCTCTACTCAATGCTTTGTGTGATGTATTTAATGATATGAATAATGTGTATAACGCGGCCTTTGGTTGCCTTCATGTATTTATTTGTGCCTTGCATGCTATTTTAATTTGGGATTGTAAATTATAATATAAATTTCATTTCCAATTGTATTTTAGAATAGTTCTAAGTATAGAATAGGAATTGACTTTAGCTGCTTAGGGGTATAACATTAATAATGGATATTATGGATGAATTGGCCATACAAACTCACAATACATGTTTTGTGTTTTGTGAATATTATGTGTTTATCATTGCTATGATATGTCATATGCTAGATATGAGTGTATGCTTACATGAACACCAAACACATAAAAGTGAAAAGTCCCTCTAATATTAAGACAATCACACTCCTTACTCTGTCCTCCTCAGTCCATCCATCTTTAGTGGCGTGACCTGCTCATTAGGCCTCATGGTCCATCTTTGGGAGTTGGGAGATATGTCAGATATATCAAACCAAATAGAACGAATTTTCTTAATGAGACTATCAAAACGGTTTTGGACTTGGGCGAAGTTTGTTGACTTACACGAGATGTTTGTTAACAAACCAATGGTCATATGGTGATTTGATAGGTAAGTGTTATCAACCAAATATAAAAAAGGTTCATGTTTCATGCTGATATTGGCTTTACTTGGTGAAAAAATGGATGTTAGACCTACTACATACATATTTGAGACAATGATAAATTGTAGTAGAAGAATAACTTGAACAAAAATCTAAACCTATACTTTTAATGTTGTAGAAAATGACAAATTAATTCTCTTTCTAGTTGCGTTCTTTCCTTAACATTGACAAGATCTCTTCTGACAATGCTAATTTCATGGATTGGCATCATTCCCTGAGAATTCTGAGAATTGTTCTCAGGCCCGAGAAGAAAGAGTATGTCTTGTCCACCCCAATTTCTGACTCATTAGGAGATATTACAAGCCAAGAGCAAAATGACAAATATGACAAACATTTCGAGGGTGAACATAGTGTTCAATGCATCATGATTGCTTTCATGAGTCCTAAGCTTCAAAAGCGATTCATGGACTCAGGTATTGACGTCTTCTCTATCATGAACTAGCTCAAGAAATGTTTCAAGAGCAGACTCATATCGATTGGTACAAGGTGATAAAATCTCCTATTGGTTGCAAGATGGCTGAGGGTAATCCCGTAGGGGCCATTCGACAACACAGGTAGGATTAAATCTTAATCCGCACTAAGGAACTCATGTTTGGTTGTCTTAATCCTTGGATAAAATCTAAGGAGGGTTAATACAGGGTTAGAGTTGTCTTAAGACTCAATTAGAGAATTAAGATCCGGAAAAATGAGACTAACTAAGGAGCTCACACTTACTAAGGAATCGATATTCGAAAAGATTAAGCGACCAAGGAAACTTAAAGAGGCTTAATACACCTTTGCCGAACAACCCAATAATTACTAACATGCTAAAAATGATGAGCTGCGTGGATCAAATTGAAAAGTTGAGACTCTTCCTTGTGCAAAGGATTGGCCATGAACATCCTCCTCAAGTCTGTCCCGCTAAGCTTTTCTAGGATCATTAATTATGAACTATCATATGCATGGTATGGAGAAGTTTTTGGACGAATGGCATGGAATTCTTAAGACAACTGAGATGGACATTAAGAAGAATAGTTCCTCTAATGTCCTCTTGGTAATTGAGGGTGGCAAAATGATCAAGAAAAACAAGCCTAAGGCTAAAAAAGGCAAGTGTAAATAGATGGCTCAAGTGGTCATGACTTGAAGCTCTTCGAAGGGATCTAAGGACAAAAATATCTCTGCCTGAATTTTCGATACGGAGTGATTCTATTGTAATAAGTAAAACACATAAATAAATAATCATTATTACATCCATCGTCAATCTGCTATTGTAACACCACGTAAATCGAAATAATAAAATAAGGTACAACTTAAATAGTGTATAAACTTTTATTTTTCTGCATTTAATTAATTTAACAATTTAACAATTTTCTCAATTTGAACTGCTGTGACAAGAAACGAATAACTCCGATATAGATATCTGAAATTATATAGCCCATATAAATATCATTGTCAATCATATAACCCAATATAATCCAGCTATATACATACTTGATAAAAGGTGTATCTATAAAAAGGTACAAATCTAAATTAAATAAATAACTTCTCATATTAACCGACGCCTCTATACCAAATTTCAAAATGATAACCTTTCAGATTAACCGACGCCTCTATGCCGATATATATATATATATGATTAAAACTGTAGTTCCATCTCTGTCTGTTTTCTCCGCAAATCACCCACAGAAATCAAAAGGTGAGAAATGTTAGAATCATTCAATTTTATTAAAAAGCATAATTATTCGATTTTGTCTTCTTCTCTTAATTAAACCTTGATTAATTTTGTTTTCTTTTTAAAAAGCTTGATTCTTTCCGATTGCATTTTTGAGTTGATAAATTTTATACAGTACTTTTTGGATCCCGCTACTCTGTATAGTTTATATAAATTAGGATACTAATTCAATTGATAGGATTTCTGAAAATTTCGCATATTTATTTTGTTATGTTATTATTAGAATTCTGAGATTGTATAAAATCGTTCAATTAGTTAAAAGTAAACTTTAATGAAAGATTAATGGGTTTTCAAATAGTTTTTTTTTTTTTGTAATAGTATAAATTGAATTAATGGTTGTATACATCCTTACATCAATCAATAAATTTCCAGAAACTTAAATTAATTCATGAAGACCGATTCTCACGATTTTTTTATATTTTATTTATTTAATTTAAGTAAACTGTTTAATTTAATTAAACTTAAATTATTTAATTTACTAAACTTTATATATATTCTTCTATGTGAAATCCTTTCTGTTTATTTATAATAATCTCTTTTTTATCTATTTATTTATTTTTTTTCTTTTCTTTCTCCTTTCATAGATAACCAGCGAATTCAATTTTGATCATATCATTGTATTTACAATCTACTATATGCAATTAAGTTTCGGATATAATAACGATCAAATAACCTAGATTTCTTAATTGACAGACACCATCTAAAATGTATAAATATTAATCTGGGAACCGTGTTACATAGTTTAGGTTTGAGTTCTGAAGTAAAGAGTGACAAAGAAGCGGTAGCAAACTACGCCACAATAGCAGGTACGGATTTCCTGGAAATTGTCAAATTGTTACTTACCGTTTTGTATGTATTTTATTTATTTATTTACTTATGGAATTGCGCATGTTGAATCGAACGATCCACTTGGCTTGTTTAGAAATTTAATAGGATTATTTTCATATTAATCACGAGACTTGTAAGTAGGATGGGTTAAGCAGGGCGTTATGTTGTGTTAAATGAGACGAACGAAAAATGAAACAAATGAGTTAAAGGAAAGGAGCCAACATGTGTTGAACGCATGTTGGAATGTATACATTGGGTCTGGGTTCGACTAGACCCCTCGTTAACGTGACTGTAGGCGAAAGCGGTCCTGTCACGGATGTGATTGTAGGCTGATGCGGTCCAGTCGCGTACGTGATTGTATGCGGAAGCGGTCCTGTCGCGGACGTGGTTGTAGGCGAAAGCGGTCCTGTCACGGACGTGATTGTAGGCTGATGCGGTCCTGTCGCGCACGCGATTGCAGGCGGAAGCGATCCTATCACCACCAAGATCTAGCGGCATATGAATTCACCGCCTAGTGAGGCACACGAAATGGGATAACGGAATTTTGAAAGATAATTAAAAAGTGTGTATTTGTGTGTGTGCTTGTGGGTGTGTGTGTGATTTAAATTGAATTTAATAAGATTGTATTTCAAGGATATAATTTTAATATTCCGTTTGTATACATAAGTGAATTTGACAAACTTCGGGACTGGAACTAAATCCCGTACTGAGAGACTGTTCGATCTCTCACCCGTTCCACTTTTATGTGGGTTCCAGGAAATGATGAAGCCGGCGAGGAGCACTAATAGGAGGGATGCGGATCAGGAAGTTAACGAGCAGACGGCTCAAGTATCTCTGTAATTTCTTTAGTTAAATTTAAATTCTCTCTTTAGAAGTGGATACATTGACTGATATGGCAATTATCGGTTTGTTTGCTATATTTGTCTTGATCTCATGTTAAATGTTTGTTATGTACTCAAAACTACTTGTGGTATTAGAAGACTTTGTTTAAATTTAATATATTGCACGAGTATTTATTATTGATAATGTATGTGATGTGTACATGCCTTACGTATAAAGACGTGGCGGGTTGTCTCGGGGTGTGACAGCTATTTAAACTGCTAGACTAACAAATTAATTTATTCTAGGATTATTTCAAATTATATATTTTTTTTGGTACGCAAATCCTTTTGCAGTCATAATAATGCGCTAATCTGCTATTCTGAAAATCGTTGAATTGAGTGATTTCATGAATAATCCTAGAAACCAATCAAAACATTATTTTGAGAAAACAAATAGAGATCTTGTCCCTATTTGTTTTATTGATTATAGGTTTAAATAAGAAACCTATTAATGATTTTCAAAAGATTCAACATAGTTGAATATGGTTCTAATATAAAATACAAAAGTGATAAATTACTTCATTCTTAATGTAAATATTCCCATTGATCCTGAACTTCTGTGAGTAGATCTTCCACTATAACAAGCTTTTGAATAAGCTTTTGAACAACCGTTTTCAGTCACAATTTGTTAGCACCGAACTATATATGAAGCCAATCAAAACATTAACAGATGTTTCTTTCTTATGATTATGCATTGAAAGCATCGGTATTGGAATTGAATGGTCCAAGGACAAAAGCCATCTACAACAAAATAATTAGTCCAAGTCCAATTTTGCTTCCTTTAGGTATCGCGTTTTCTATTTGGAACGAGTAGACCATAAAAGCAGTTATGCATTTAGTTGTATCTGTTAATGTCTGCAGTTAACTAAAGATAAAATTAAAATATCAAACACTTAAAAAATGCGGATATATATTATGGTAATTTATTAAGCCTAGGAAAAAAAAATTGAGGACACAGCTTAGAAATATTATGTTAACTTAGCTGATATGAATTCGTCCAAAAATCCTCTCAAGCAAAATTTTAAATTCATGGCAGCAATGGCATCCCTAGAAATCCTAGTGACACACATACTGCACCGTATCCATGACAAAGTCGGCCACACAACGTGACTTGTTTTCCTTTCCTTACCAAACCGTTGTGCCTCCAGCTGGCCGTGACTTTCTCCACTGGTCGGCACAAAGCAGCAGTTATTAGTGGTAATAACTGGATTAAGGAAGCATTGTGTGTCGCTGAGATATATTATATATAGTTGGGGTCTGGGGATTATGCTTTTTTTGTTTTTGTTGTTTGTGCTGTCTTTATTTCAAACACCAATTTGTATAATGAAACAGGTGAATTGCCACCCATTTTTTCGAAAATAAACTACAAATTTTGATGAATTTCAAGTAATACTTGATTGACGTTATTATGTTTGGACTATTTTAGATCATGTCAGTTTGAATATTACTTATTTATTCTTGCCTAAATTAAAATGAACGTTTAATATTATCAGATATCATCCAGAAAAACTAGGCAATTGTGTCAATCTTGAATTATTAAATCTTAGCAGCAATAAGTTGACTGGAAAAATTCCTTCCCATTTCGGAAACTTAGTACATTTAGTGGACCTCCTTAATTTAAGCTCAAATTTTTGAAGCGGGGAAATACCAATATTGCTAGCGAAATTAATCATGTTACAAAATCTTAATCTTTCTCACAACAATTTAACCGGTCAGATTCCGTCTTCATTTGAGACATGTTAAGTTTGTCAACCATGGATTTTTCATATAATCAATTGGAGGGTCCAGTGCCGGATATTAAGGTTTTTTATAGGGCCCCAAAACAATGGTTTATACACAACACAAATTTATGTGGCACAATTCAAGGTTTGCCCTCGTGTGATGGATTTGTTAAAGATGAACATGGCTCAAATAGACAACTCAAGGTTAAGTTGATTGTAACTCTAACTTGTGTTGCGGTACTATCCTCTGTCTTACTCAGCCTATACCTTATTTACTCTAAAAGGAGAAAAACAAAACCAGAGAACATTGGCAATTCTAGTAAAAGAGAAATTTTTTCCATATGGAACTTTGATGGAAGAGATGCATATGATGAGATTATAAGGATTACAGAAAATTTTGATGAGAAATATTGCATTGGAAATGGAGGCCATGCAAGAGTTTATAAAGCAATTTTAGGCCTAGATAACCTCACTGTAGCTGTAAAGAAAATCCAGTTAGCAAGTGGTGAAAACCTCACTAGATGTTGAAGCATTCCACAAAGAAATTATCACTATAACCCAAATTCGACACCGCAACATTGCAAAATTATTTGGTTATTGTTCCTCATCAAAATATAAATTTCTTGTATACAAGTATTATGAAAAGAGAGATTTGCATAATATTCTCAATAATGAGGAAGCATTGGAACTGGATTGGGCCAAGAGATAGGTTATATTGAGAGATGTTGCATGTGCTCTCTCATATTTGCATCACGATTGCTATCCACCAATAGTACATCGGGATATAACTTCCAGGAATATCTTGCTTGATTCTGAGTTTACAGCTAGTATATCGGATTTTGGTACTGCTAAATTTCTCAAGCCGGAGTCATCTAATTGGAGCATGGTTGTTGGAACCTGTGGTTACATAGCACCAGGTTCTATATACTTCAACACCCTATTATTGAATTTTAGTTTCCATCACTTGAATAAAAAATTAATGTAGAAATAATTGCAATCTGATTTATTTTTATGCAGAACTAGCCTATACCATGAGGATGACTGAAAAATGTGATCTATATAGCTTTGGAGTAATCATGTTGGAAGTGCTTATGGGAAAGCACCCTGCTGATATGATAAATCTATAAGCTTCCGATGAAAAGGAAATCATACTCCAAATCACCAATAGGTTAATTAGTTCGTTCCAAATCACAATCTTTCATACACTTAAAAACATTGCTGGTACATATATTCTTCTAGTGACAATTTGTAAACTCAATATTGTTGGTTCTCCAGTAGTCGTGCACTGTGCAATTTACATGCGCTTAACAATATTTGTTGGCTCATCCGTGATGACATAATTAATTGTATAATTTGACTTAAGAGCTTATTAAAAAAAAATTATAATACTCAAAGAGTTCTATTACATCAGCATCTTCATAAGCTTGCAGATTGAATTTAATTGAAAATCCTACTTAACACTTTCTAAATGCTTGTTGGCACTTTCAATTTCACTTTCATGGATATAGTGCAATAGCAAATTTTGAAATATTGCACTAAATGAAAGCTTTCGTCTTGACATTTACTCTCTTGCAGCCAAATTCGTTGTCGTGGTATTAAAATCAAATTTATTTTACTCTTTGACAGCTGTTTGAAATTGCTAATCAATTTCATGGAAGTAGTCATTATGCGTACAAGTTAGAAGACAGTGATTGTCAAGGGCGTACAAGTTTGTTGTTTTGCGTACAAGTGCCCTTGATAAATTTAAAATTTGTAACTTTTGTATGCATCAATATTTTTCATCCTCCTGTTATAAAATTAAATTACACTATATTAGATATTTCGGCCCTCCAATCTATCTTTTTTAGTTAAACTATATTTTCTGTTCTACACATAAATAAATATTATGGCATTAGACGCACACTCATGCAATTAATTGTATATGTTGATGTATGTTTATTAAGAAATATATAAAATTATCAAAAACTTAAAAATACGGATATTATTGTTATTTATTCAGGATAGTAAAAAAAAGAAAATATCAGGATATTTCCCGCAAGAATTTGGGCCTACATTTGTACACTGCGTTCCATTCTTTCAATAGAGATGCTATTATATACGGAAGAAGCCCAATAAAGCCTATTCCATGTCCTGATGTTACTGGACTAATAAACCCAGTTACATCGGAATACTGCAGCCAGACTGGGTTCCATTATTTCGGAAAGTGCCATATTATTAGAGTACAACTAGGGTGTTCATAAGTTGACCAAGTTTCTTTGTAAACTCAACTTTAAAATCTATCGGATAGATTTTAAACAATGAATCAACTAGGGTTTAGGGTTTAGGGTTTAGGAACAATGGTTTATGCACAACTTAAATCTTTGTGGCACTGTTGAAGGTTTACCCTTGTGTGAT
The DNA here is from genome assembly GCA_024447775.1 of Carex cristatella. Taxonomy (NCBI): domain Eukaryota; kingdom Viridiplantae; phylum Streptophyta; class Magnoliopsida; order Poales; family Cyperaceae; genus Carex; species Carex cristatella. The sequence goes on along the minus strand of JAJHPF010000023.1, from coordinate 3,607,904 downwards.
GGATTTGTCAAAGATAATAATGGCTCAACTAGACTACAAATGGTTAAGTTGATTGCAATTCTAATTTGCGTTGGTGCATTAGTAACCTCTTTTATACTCATCCTACTTTACCTCCTATACTCAAAAAAGAGAAAACCAAAATCTGGACACATTGAAAATCCTAGTAGGGGAGAAATTTTTTCAGTGTGGAATTTTGATGGAAGAGATGCATATGAAGAGATTATAAGGGCCACGAGAGAATTTTGATGAAAAATACTGCATTGGAAGTGGAGGCCATGCAAGAGTTTACAAAGCAATTTTAGCGTCTGAGAACCTCACGGTAGCTGTAAAGAAAATCCAATTAGAAGGCAATGAAACCTCATTAGACGTTGAAGTCTTTCATAGAGAAATTCATACTATAACCCAAATTCGACACCGCAACATTGCAAAAATATTTGGATATTGTTCGTCACCACAAAATAAATTTCTTGTATGCAAGTATTATGAGAAGGGGGATTTACATACTATTGTCAATAGTGAGTCAGCAATAGAATTGGATTGGGCTAAGAGGAAGGCTATATTGAGGGATGTTGCATGTACTCTCTCACATTTGCATCATGATTGCTATCCTCCAATAGTACATCGGGATGTAACTTGCAAAAACATCTTGCTTGATTATGAGTTTTCAGCATGTATCTCAGATTTTGGTATTGCTAAATTTCTCAAGCCAGAGTCTTCCAATTGGAGCATGCTTCTTGGAACCTGCGGTTACATAGCACCAGGTACTTGACCACCCTATTATTGTTTTTAAATTTCCATCGTGCTTGTATCGAAATGTGGAAATAAATGCAATCTGAATTTTATTTTTTTCTTTATGTAGAACTAGCCTATACCATGAGGATTACTGAGAAATGTGACGTATATAGCTTTGGAGTAATCGTGTTGGAATTGCTTGTGGGGAAGCATCCTGGAGATGTAATCAATCTATCGGCTTCTGATAAAGATGAAATCATTCTCCAAGATATTCTTGACCAACACATTGAACAACCAACTGGACAAGTCTTTAATGAAATTCTCAAAATGATTTGGATTGCATATCAGTGCTTGAATAATAACTCGTCTCTCCGTCCAACAATGCAAGAGGTGATGTATAGTATCTAGTAGTAAATAGCCAACTACTCCATGTCTTTATTGGGTTGTTTACTCATTTCGAGGAGTTTCATTTAATATCTGATTTTTTTAATTATGTTTGGACAATTTTATGTTCATGTCAAAGTTAAGAATATATATTTAATCTTGTGTAGACTGTGATTTTAAAATTGAGGATTCACTGAATCATCATATATTGATGAACAGTTAATACTATCAGGGATAATCCAATGTCATTAAAAAAGCCTATAACTTAATTAGTAACCTCACTTTGTCCTAAAAAAAGACTAGTTCCATTTCAGCCACATTAATGCTAAGGATTATTTAGTGGAATTATTTTTGCAAATAAAGTGTGCATGCATGGACTTGAAATTTCCTGTAGGAGTACGGATTAATAAACTTTTTTCTTAGCTTATTAAATATGAAAAGATTAAAATAAAGCAGGCAGCTATAGTAATGGGAGATTTTTCTGAATAAGGGTATCGCCCCGCAATGCAAGTTAACAATTAATATCCATAAGAGATCACATCGATCCAAGTTTTAAAATTGTAATCTCTTTCATGAAAAGTATTGTCTTTAAAAATTGGACTAAAGGCTGTTTGGGAGGATCTCATTGCTTAGATTTAGAGGAAACTCTTTAGTTGCAAGGGAAGGTTTTTTTTTTTTTTTTAATGGTTAGCGGCAAAGCTAGGTTGCCGCTAACAAATATATTGATAAAAAGGAGTAATATTTACACAAATTAAAATTGAAAAGCACTATAAATGAAAACTAAAGAGAAGAAAAGAAGAAATCTACACACTAGAACTACTCTAACTAACTTGCAATCAATGCTGTCAGCATTCTGCAGTATGCGCTCGCAACTAGTGCACCTCTCCTAAATGAAGTGTGCCCATGACATAATATCAAAAGCTGTATCATTTAATAAAAGATTCATTGGTCTCATTTTGTTGAAAAATAGCCTTCGATTCCTTTCCTTCCAAAACGTCCAGACGTCCGCCGACCAAGCCACCCCCATAATGTTCTTTCGAGCCGCATCAACCGACCAGCCAGCATGGACCAAACTTCTTTCGAGCCGCATCAACCGAGCCATTAGGGAGGAATTTTAGCTTAGGGACTATTCAGCTTTTTAATATGTATAACTTTATGAGTTTGAATACAATCCGGTGGTACCAGCTTTTTAATATCTATAACTTTTTTTTAATATGCATTGGCTACCCATATAGATGGTGCCAATTGAATGGGTAGGTCATGCAAATGAAGTCTATGTAGTTGACTGCGTAGCTAATGACCCTTATTTTCATGGGGTCCATGCAGTTGATCAACTGCATTGGTGTGCAAACCTCTTATCCATGGGTTAAAATAGTCGGCTCATGTAAATAACCTCTCCGTGCTATAAATTTATTACCCATGCAAGTCTGCCCCGGTTGCCCATGTAAACAAGTTCTCAAGTAATAGATTTAGTACCAATATAAATAAACAAATTGAATGGGCCGAAATTTTTAGCCTATGCTGTTTTGTATGCTGTTTTGTATGCCCCGGCATCTATTTAAGGATGTAATAATTGACCTTTGTTACTTGTACTTATAATGCAAATTCTAGTAGGGTGGGCTTGGACTTGAAATTTCATGTACGATACGAATAAACCTTTTTCTTAGTCCATCAAATATGAAAATGATACAACTAAAGCAGGCAGCTAATGGGAATTTTCTGAAAAAGGGTATGGGGACAAGCAATTCAATCACTAATATGCATGGGGATTCCATCCGAGTTTTGAAACTAGTATCGTCCCCATAAGAACAAAACCATATTTGATAATTATTCATTTAAACATATATCCTTTGTAATGGGCATCCTAGTTGTGTTGAATTTGAAGTTTGTACATGACAGTTTGTGTACCATCTTTGGTGTTGTACCTTGCTTTCTTATTTATTTACATTTTTAAGCAGTTGAAGACCAACACCTAGTACTAATTCTTCAATTCAGTCCTAATTGTTTAACCCAGTACACCGAGAGTTTGTGTACCAGCACTGGCAGATCCATGAAGAAATTGAGATAAGCAAGTGTCTACTCCTAGATTTGATTTTTTTTTTTCAATTCAGTACTAATTGTTAAATGTGTCTATCCCTGATCAGATTTAGTACCTACTCCTAGCCTGTGTTAGTCCAATTTTTGAACCGATTTTTTCCAAACGAAATGCTATTTGGCTAAGAACACTCCCATTTTGAATTGTGCCAAACTAATTTTTAATTAGCTTAAGAAAAATGTTTCAACGCTGTGTATATCAATTTTATGATTATGACAGATTTTTTTAACAAATATAGTTATAGAAACTGAGTTGAAATTGTGTACCCGATAAGTTAATGGGTTTGAACCTGATTAGTGCCCTACCCTAACAGAAATTCTAAATCAGCCCCTGGTTGTGTGTGTGGGAGAGAGACTCTTTTCTTCAGCAAGAAGGTCTTTTAAAGCTAGCAAAGGAGAGGAGGCCGTACATGGATCAATGACTTGGCATGCCTTAATTTCATTTGAGCCCTTGGTTTCATCTTGATTGAAAGGTTTGGAATGATGCTCAATTGCTCACTCAGATTGGTAACATGGCGCTTATTTGTGCTTTATCTAAGTCAAAAGAGGTTCCTTTTGTGTTTTATATGAGTGATGGGAGCCTTTTGAGAGCCATCAAGTTGCTGTGAAATTTGTTTAATATTTCATTATTTTGTCTCATTTGGAGAAGGAGGCTATTCAGCAGCCGTAGACTTGATGCCCATGAGCCTGGTCGAATAGAAGGTAGCAGTTCAAGGGAACCCCACTGGTCAGATTAAACGAAACAGGGAGAGAATTGGTGCCTTTGTTCAAATTTCTGTTTTTGTTTTTCTTCTAGCATACCTGATGACTATGAACCAAAACAGTGACTATGGGCTGGAGTGGACCTATAGCACCAACGTTCAAATGAAAGAGGGACCCATTGATCAGTTTATCAGTTTAAGTGAGAGACGAGCAGCGCCTCACCTTACATTTTGCCGATTCTTTGGTTAGGCTAGGCGCACGTAGGCCTTGAAGGCGGTTGAATAGTGGTTCATATGGTCCGTCAGTTGAGTAGGCATGGGAAATGCAGATGGGGCCCAGTATGAGATCTAGTTAATGAGTCGCTACAACTCTCCAGCACTTCTGGACCTTCATCATTTTTATTTCTTTCTTCAGCTTAATTTATTTCTTCGGACCACGTAGCAGTCAAGCCCAATACTCCTCTTTAATTTAATTTGGACTCTTAAATTATTGTTTTGGGTCCGAATTGTTCGCTGCTCGACATAGGCCTACATTACAAGAATATTACAAGCAGGACATTGGCCTATGCCATTTGAAAATCAGATCATGTAAGAAATTCATTGCATACATATCTTACTTTCAGCCCACTTCTTCTCCAATTAGACCTTAACTGGACGCTCCATTTTACTATATATTTTCAATTGCTACACTACTTCTTCATTTGTAGGCTAATGGTCATCTCCATTTTTTTTTTCTGATGTACTTTTAACCCCTTGCTACTTAATTTTATTTCCATTATTTTTCCTTTCTTTTCATTTCATTCTTTATTTGATTTTCAAAATTTTTAGGTCCAACACACTTATATTTTACTATATAAACCGATATCAGAAGATCATTAAATTATTCTATCGGTTAATTAGGATAATAATACCGCTATAATTAGGTAAATCTCTTATATCGGTACATTTCCAACTACCGATAGAAAAGAGTGGGGTACATATCCTATCGTAAGCTTACTGAAGTAAAATAAAATGTGAACAAGACTAATGCTAAACTGATATAGATAAAATAAAACTAATGTTCAATGTATATACATATAAAAACATTTCTCCTTATTGACACACTCATTGGTAGGCAATATTTCTCCAATTCAATGTATTTTCATAGTTCCGAACTAGTGATGACATAATTCTGTATCATTCTCATTGTAGTACGTCTGAAATCAACACAATTACTGTTCTTGCAATTATCTTTTTTAAATAGCAATTTTGGATCAAAATCAAAATAATAATATGTTATGTATTTTTTATATTGAATAATGTATTATGTTTATTTTAGTGTATCAGACCCAAGCCGACTGCTTGTAGTATGTCAACATCGATCTTTTATTATCTAACTGACCTGATGTGACATTGATCAACTTAACCCTACTTGTTTTGTCTAAATAATTATATTATACCAACGACTTCGTTATTTTTACCAGAGCCTAAACCGCCAGTAGTCACTATTAGGTTATTGATGATTGAATATTTGAATGTACTAGGCGCATGGTTAAATCGAAATATTCATTTGTCGTTGCATAAAATTTAAAACCCGGTTCAGTAATTTGGGTTTATAATTGGCGGCTAAGCACGCCTGTTGACTGTGTTTGAACCACAGAACTGGCATGTGCACTGCCCTTAATTACCTGTCTCTATTAAATTCAATTCCTTTGTCTCACGGCAGAGTTTATTTGTGGGGGAGTGCTATTCTACACGCAATAATTGTAATAATCAGCACTGAGAGAAACTTTTTTCTTTTATACCTGTTTTACCCTTTCAACAGTATCATTCTTTGATTGACTCAATTAATGCATATTCTCTTCAAAGAAAAAAAAGGAAGTTACACCGACTTCTCTTTCGTTTATTTTTGTATGGTCCCATATCTGAATATTTACAGGATCTCTCTCTTTTTTTTTCTTAATATAACAGTAAAATTTCACACAAATCCTGTTGTCCTCAATACCAATCTCGGTACTGATCTTTAAAACAACACCTTATTCTGCCTCTACCTCAGTACCAATACCAGTCTCTAGTAGAGACTGTTCATTCAACAAAATTGTTATCATGTGTTATCGGTGTCCCTTCCAATGTATTGTTTGTTGTTTAGGTAGTTCTGGAATTTCAAACAAAAATACATCTCTTATGATTTTTTCTGGAAAAGAAGGGAAGCCAGAGAGGCTTCTGATTTGGAAAACACATCACTTTGTTTTTTCTTTTATTAATTTGATTGTTCCAAAAATGGATGCATGAAGGAATATTATTGATTTTTTTTTTGTTTGTTTTCCTCTTGTTTGTTATAATTTCAGAAGCTGTTGATTATTGGTTATCATGTCTGATTCAAAATTAGACCTTTGTGTTACCTACAATAATGTCAAAATACATGGTCGTAACAGACAACAAATAAATTCATAACATACATGGTCTTAATTAACATAGTTTTTTTTCTTCGGACCATGTATGGTTGGTTTCTTTTCTTTTTTATTATTCTATCTCCATTTTTCATTTTTTAGTAGTGCGCTAGTGTAATATTGTCTTAATTAACATAGTTTTTTTACAAATTATTTTTATCAAATTTTTCCTACTTTTTGGCTATTAAACAAGGCTTACGCCAAAAAACCCCGAGTTACCGATCCTATTCTTCCGATTCTGGCCGATTCATCCGAGTCCGATTCCACGGTCAAGAACCCGATTCCGATTCCGAGTTTCGGAACCATGTACAAAACAAGTTCCTGCTAAAAAGATCCGAGTTTCCGATCCGATTCGGCCAATTCCAACCGATTCATTTGATTCCGATTTCACGATCAAATGACTGATCCCAATTCTGATTCCGATTTTTCCTTCTATGTTTTTTTCTTTTCAAAGTTACTCTACTGAAATTTTCACTCGCTCCTTTTATTACTCTGTATTTCATACTTCAAATTTGAGCTAAGGAGAAAGAGGTTGCTAAAGTTACTGGCATAATTGCTGATATCGTGAGTAATCTTATATGTAAATATGCTCTCCAACAGAGCTGAAATGGGGTCTCCGGTTCCGCAATAGGAGGCATTCTATACATCCGCAATATTTAGATGGCACCTTGCGGAATCTCTCAGGGACATGCCATACCAACAGCACAGATCATGGAGGCTGGTGATATGTGGCGCACTAGTCTTTTACTGATGTAGCAAAAGAACTAAGTCCGCTCGTGCTGCATTGATAGCTTAACTAAATCTTTTGGAATTCTCAATTTTGAATCACCATGCTTTTACCATTTATTTGGGGGTATAAGTGATCGCTGAGTTTTGGTATTAGGGAATTATGCTGTTTGTGGAATTTTTGCTTAGAACATCACTTCTGTTTTTGATAATGAATTCATCAATTTTGAGGAATTCAGTTTACTACCCAATTGGTATTAATATTTTTGGACGTTTTTTAGGTCATGTCTGATGAAAAGTTATTTATTTATTCGTGCTTAACTGGGTGATTCTAAAATTTAGGGCTCACCAAATCATCAGATCATGAATTAACGGTTCAGATTATCAGAGATCATCCAAAGTCATTGAAGATAGCCTATAATTCAGTGACCTCACGACTTCGTCAAAAAAAGACTCGTAGTTGCAAGGAATAGTCAGTGCAATTATACTTGCAATAAAAGCGGACATGGACTTGACAATTACCTATAGGATATGATTTTTTTTTTCTCCGTTCATCAAATATTATGAATAAACTAATAACGCAGCCAGCAATAAAATTTAATTATCTGCAAATATATAAATACTAACTTTTCAGTATGGATAAGAACAATTTTGCACTTGTTATTCTTGTAGTAATTTATAAGTACAAAATCGTATTTGATAATTATGAGTCATTTATATAGCCGTATATTAGTTGTACTGGCAACCAAGATGATTTTTCTAACATTTTGAATAGTAGCCGTGTTGCTCTCCGTAGTCCAACGACACCCCGAATGAAGTCTTCCATGAAAAGAATGGCCTAGGCTTGTTATTTCCCACCAAACCCATGCCTTCACCTCCTGGCCCTGAATGTGCAGCGTGGTTAAGCGTGGTTAATGCATAGACGACAGGTAGGTACTACCTGTTGGAAATTAATTGAGATAACAGAAAAAACTCACAATAATTTCATATTACTCAACTTAGACAATTTACACATACAAGAGACATGGTATAAATACTAGAAAACTAATCCTAATTTAGCATCCACTACCCTAAAATTATGGTGCTATAATTAGCTTACAGTACACCCACTAACTCCATTACAGAGATTTACCAAAAATAGAAAAACGTGTTTACACAGACAGTTATAACATAAGACAAATTTAGCGCCTCTGACGCGGGCCGTGTCACTCTCTACGCGGGCCGTGTCACTATCTATACGGGCCGTGTCACTAGCCATGCGGGCCGTGTGGGGACACCTGATGACTTGGATTACTTTCAACACTCCCCCTTAATCCAAAGTCATCTACATCCATCATTCTTCCCAAACAAACTTCTTCTGCTCAATCAGGTCTCGTATGAACTGGATCCGAGTGTCTATGTGCTTTGTTTTGTTGTGATGCACCAGGTTGTTACCAATTGCAATTGTCGACTGATTATCACAATAGAGTATTGTTGCGCCTTTCTGCTCACAATCTAACTCTTCCAATAAGCGCCTTAGCCATACACCTTGGTATGGCTGCTGATGTTACTGCATTGTACTCAGCTTCTGTGGTTGATAGTGCAACTGTTGACTGTTTCTTCGAACTCCAACAAATTGTATTGTCACCATAGAATAGCACTTGCCCGGATGTGCTCCTTCTATCATCAAGAACACTTGCCCGAATTTCTTCTTTCATAGCTGTGACCCATTCTTTCTTGCCTGCGGCTTCTTCAAAGCACTCGGGATCTTTCACCATCAGCACTTGTGTTGATGAATATAATTCTTGCAAGGTTTTGGTCTTTTGCTGTGTCTGTGGGTTGATTCTTCTTGTATAAACTCGCAGTGGTGTTGATATGTCTTCATTTGGCTGAGGCTGCTCACTGTTTGTTTCGAATTGAGGCTGCTCGGTGTTACTGCTGTCTGAATTGAATGGTACACGGGCCGTATCAGAGTCCACACGAACCGTGTCTCCTTCATGCGGGCCGTATCGAATGATGATCCGGGTCGTATCAGGTTCTACATCTTCTCTGTCAGCTACTTTTATGTTGTTTTCTGCCATAGACCAACTCCAGTTAGCATCTTCATATTGATAGTCATCTTCTTCAAGATCCTTCTTCTCTGTGTCAACTGTGTTATGACCTCCATCATTACCGATTATCGGCATCAGGTCAGTTTCAATATGTGACGGATTTGTATGGTTTTTCTCCTCAGCAAGTTGATCACAGTCGCTTTGCCGGGCACTATGCTCCAATTTGTCATCTCTAGTCATGGAATCACGTTCCACTATATTGCCCCCCATCATGGCATCAATTCCTACCTGATCATTACCCATCACATGCTTTGTTGATGAATCCTCGATTTTGCAAGTGCAGCCTTCGAATTTGATCGCATAGCCGCTCTCCATCATTTGGTCGATGCTCAGGAGGTTTTGTGCAAGTTGTGGAATGAAGTATACATTGTGTAGATACCTTGTGTTGCTTGCGGTTTTGACAGCCACCTTGTCGATTCCTTCAACTTGAATTTGTTTGTCGTCGCCAAGTCTCACAGGCTTCTTGTATGACTCGTCCAATTCTTCGAAGAGATACTTGTAATCGGTCATGTGATTAGAGCACCCACTGTCTAGGAACCAAACTTGGCTTGCTTCTGTATCTTGTACGGTCCGTGTGCTTTGGACACGGGCCGTGTTAGGCATGGTACGGGTCGCATCAGCAGTTTTCGTCATGAAGAGCCTGATTTCGGTGTCTTCTTTGTTGCCTTTCTCCTCTGCAACGTTGGCTTGCTCTTCCTCACGTTTCTTCTTGTAACAATCAGCCTGCACATGGCCGAATTTGTGACAATAATAGCATTCAATGTCTTGCTTGCCTTGTCCGTCTTCCCTCTTCTTCTTGTAGCAATCTGCCTTGACATGACCCAACTTGTGGCAATAGTAGCACTCGATATCCTTCCTTGTTGTTTGTTGTTGACGGTTGTCTCCACTGCTCGTGCCTCTGCCTCTGCCTTGCTGTTGGCTTCTTGAGGAATCGCCCTTGGTATAGAAAGCTTTCGTGTCGTCCTTCACTTCTGATCGGTTGAGACGAACTTCATGAACTTGCAATGATCCCATCAATTCATCAAACGTGTAGGTGGACAGATCTTTGGATTCTTCGATCGCTGCCACCACATGATCAAACTTGGTTGTTAGGCTGCGCAACACCTTCATCACAACCGTTTTTTCCGGAAGATCTTCTCCACAGCTTCGGATTTGGTTGACTATGGATGTGACTCTTGTGAGAAACGCTTGAACAGATTCGCCTTGATTCATGTTCAACGTCTCGAAATCTCTTCTCAAGCCCTGCAACTTGATAGCTACCACCTTGGAACTTCCCTGAAATGCGGTTTTCAGAGTAGACCAGGCCTGATTTGCTGTTTCTGCTGCTGCAATCTTCGCAAACACCGTGTCAGCAACGGCTTGTTGAATGAAAAACAGCGCCTTCGCATCGCGCTTCGCTGTTTCTGTTGGTGTGGGATCAGGGGCCGGTGCTAACTTCTCTACCAATTCCCATAGTCCTTGCGACTTGAGCAAAGTTCGTATCTTGATGCTCCAGAACTCATAGTTGTCTCCCTTAAACAGCGGAATCGAAGGATTCGATACATTCATGTTCTCTGCCATGGTCGGATCTGCCTTGATCTCTCACCTTTGGTCGGAACTGCCTTGATCTCTCACCTTCGGTCGGATCTGCCTTGATCTCTCACCTTTGGCTCTGATACCAATTTTGTTGGAAATTAATTGAGATAACAGAAAAAACTCACAATAATTTCATATTACTCAACTTAGACAATTTACACATACAAGAGACATGGTATAAATACTAGAAAACTAATCCTAATTTAGCATCCACTACCCTAAAATTATGGTGCTATAATTAGCTTACAGCTACACCCACTAACTCCATTATAGAGATTTACCAAAAAATAGAAAAACGTGTTTACACAGACAGTTATAACATAAGACAAATTTAGCGCCTCTGACGCGGGCCGTGTCACTCTCTACGCGGGCCGTGTCACTATCTATACGGGCCGTGTCACTAGCCATGCGGGCCGTGTGGGGACACCTGATGACTTGGATTACTTTCAACACTCCCCCTTAATCCAAAGTCATCTACATCCATCATTCTTCCCAAACAAACTTCTTCTGCTCAATCAGGTCTCGTATGAACTGGATCCGAGTGTCTATGTGCTTTGTTTTGTTGTGATGCACCAGGTTGTTACCAATTGCAATTGTCGACTGATTATCACAATAGAGTATTGTTGCGCCTTTCTGCTCACAATCTAACTCTTCCAATAAGCGCCTTAGCCATACACCTTGGTATGCTGCTGATGTTACTGCATTGTACTCAGCTTCTGTGGTTGATAGTGCAACTGTTGACTGTTTCTTCGAACTCCAACAAATTGTATTGTCACCATAGAATAGCACTTGCCCGGATGTGCTCCTTCTATCATCAAGAACACTTGCCCGAATTTCTTCTTTCATAGCTGTGACCCATTCTTTCTTGCCTGCGGCTTCTTCAAAGCACTCGGGATCTTTCACCATCAGCACTTGTGTTGATGAATATAATTCTTGCAAGGTTTTGGTCTTTTGCTGTGTCTGTGGGTTGATTCTTCTTGTATAAACTCGCAGTGGTGTTGATATGTCTTCATTTGGCTGAGGCTGCTCACTGTTTGTTTCGAATTGAGGCTGCTCGGTGTTACTGCTGTCTGAATTGAATGGTACACGGGCCGTATCAGAGTCCACACGAACCGTGTCTCCTTCATGCGGGCCGTATCGAATGATGATCCGGGTCGTATCAGGTTCTACATCTTCTCTGTCAGCTACTTTTATGTTGTTTTCTGCCATAGACCAACTCCAGTTAGCATCTTCATATTGATAGTCATCTTCTTCAAGATCCTTCTTCTCTGTGTCAACTGTGTTATGACCTCCATCATTACCGATTATCGGCATCAGGTCAGTTTCAATATGTGACGGATTTGTATGGTTTTTCTCCTCAGCAAGTTGATCACAGTCGCTTTGCCGGGCACTATGCTCCAATTTGTCATCTCTAGTCATGGAATCACGTTCCACTATATTGCCCCCCATCATGGCATCAATTCCTACCTGATCATTACCCATCACATGCTTTGTTGATGAATCCTCGATTTTGCAAGTGCAGCCTTCGAATTTGATCGCATAGCCGCTCTCCATCATTTGGTCGATGCTCAGGAGGTTTTGTGCAAGTTGTGGAATGAAGTATACACTGTGTAGATACCTTGTGTTGCTTGCGGTTTTGACAGCCACCTTGTCGATTCCTTCAACTTGAATTTGTTTGTCGTCGCCAAGTCTCACAGGCTTCTTGTATGACTCGTCCAATTCTTCGAAGAGATACTTGTAATCGGTCATGTGATTAGAGCACCCACTGTCTAGGAACCAAACTTGGCTTGCTTCTGTATCTTGTACGGTCCGTGTGCTTTGGACACGGGCCGTGTTAGGCATGGTACGGGTCGCATCAGCAGTTTTCGTCATGAAGAGCCTGATTTCGGTGTCTTCTTTGTTGCCTTTCTCCTCTGCAATGTTGGCTTGCTCTTCCTCACGTTTCTTCTTGTAACAATCAGCCTGCACATGGCCGAATTTGTGACAATAATAGCATTCAATGTCTTGCTTGCCTTGTCCGTCTTCCCTCTTCTTCTTGTAGCAATCTGCCTTGACATGACCCAACTTGTGGCAATAGTAGCACTCGATATCCTTCCTTGTTGTTTGTTGTTGACGGTTGTCTCCACTTGCTCGTGCCTCGCCTCTGCCTTGCTGTTGGCTTCTTGAGGAATCGCCCTTGGTATAGAAAGCTTTCGTGTCGTCCTTCACTTCTGATCGGTTGAGACGAACTTCATGAACTTGCAATGATCCCATCAATTCATCAAACGTGTAGGTGGACAGATCTTTGGATTCTTCGATCGCTGCCACCACATGATCAAACTTGGTTGTTAGGCTGCGCAACACCTTCATCACAACCGTTTTTTCCGAAAGATCTTCTCCACAGCTTCGGATTTGGTTGACTATGGATGTGACTCTTGTGAGAAACGCTTGAATAGATTCGCCTTGATTCATGTTCAACGTCTCGAAATCTCTTCTCAAGCCCTGCAACTTGATAGCTACCACCTTGGAACTTCCCTGAAATGCGGTTTTCAGAGTAGACCAGGCCTGATTTGCTGTTTCTGCTGCTGCAATCTTCGCAAACACCGTGTCAGCAACGGCTTGTTGAATGAAAAACAGCGCCTTCGCATCGCGCTTCGCTGTTTCTGTTGGTGTGGGATCAGGGGCCGGTGCTAACTTCTCTACCAATTCCCATAGTCCTTGCGACTTGAGCAAAGTTCGTATCTTGATGCTCCAGAACTCATAGTTGTCTCCCTTAAACAGCGGAATCGAAGGATTCGATACATTCATGTTCTCTGCCATGGTCGGATCTGCCTTGATCTCTCACCTTTGGTCGGAACTGCCTTGATCTCTCACCTTCGGTCGGATCTGCCTTGATCTCTCACCTTTGGCTCTGATACCAATTTTGTTGGAAATTAATTGAGATAACAGAAAAAACTCACAATAATTTCATATTACTCAACTTAGACAATTTACACATACAAGAGACATGGTATAAATACTAGAAAACTAATCCTAATTTAGCATCCACTACCCTAAAATTATGGTGCTATAATTAGCTTACAGCTACACCCACTAACTCCATTATAGAGATTTACCAAAAAATAAAAAAACGTGTTTACACAGACAGTTATAACATAAGACAAATTTAGCGCCTCTGACGCGGGCCGTGTCACTCTCTACGCGGGCCGTGTCACTATCTATACGGGCCGTGTCACTAGCCATGCGGGCCGTGTGGGGACACCTGATGACTTGGATTACTTTCAACACTACCAGTGTACTATTTATTTTATATCCATGTCCCTATTCATAAAATAGGAACTTTGGAAATCTGGGCACAATATTTCAATTAAGCATTTATGTTGGAATTTTGAAATGCGAAGATGGGTTCTATTGATCTGTACGATATCTTCACAAAGGATTAATTATATAAGCACTAAGGATCGATCAGTGGATCTTCAGAAAGACATTAGATACATCAAATTTTCAAGTTGCATTACTCGAGTTCTAGTGATCTATACGATCCCAACTTGAGAGGGAGTGTTGAAAATAGCTAAGCAAACAACAACCGGAGATGCACAATTTGGGGACACATATCCATCAAAAGCTATGTGGAAATTTTCAGATTATATCCAAAGATACAAATCTCTTAGTTTGGCTGAAGATTAATTGCTCCATTTACAACAGAAGCTACTTAACTGCTACATAATATTTGCTTTAATATTTTCCTGATTATGTTTATTGCCTTAATTATTGTCAACGGCTATATTGCCTTCTTTCCTATAAATAGCACTCTGTATTATATTGTAAGTAAGATTCATACCAAATTGGTATTAATATTTCTGGACATTTTTAAGTCATACCAAATAAAAATTTATTTATTTATTCTTGCTTAACTGGGTGATCTAAAATTGGGGAGTCATCAGATGCCTGAATTAACGGTTAAGGTTTTATTGTTCACATTACTGTTAGGTGTTTTGTGTAGTTTGATATTTCTGAGCTTGTATTTCGTTATTTTTGTATGAACATTTGAGTTTCATAATGAAACTGGTGGTATCCCCACTTCATTCAAAAAAAAAAAAAACAAGATTATCAGAGATAATCAAATGTCATTGAAGACCCTATAATTCAGTGACCTCAGGACGATGTCAAAAAAGAGTCGTAGTTGCTCAAGATTAATTAATTACTGCAATTATATTTGCAATAAAATTATAAAAATTGACATGGTCTTGAAAATTACCAACAGGATATGAATATTTTTTTTTTCTCCGTTCAGCAATGAAATTTATTATCTGCCAACAGCAACCATAAACAACATATCATACACGGATGCAAAAAATTTCCACATTAACAGTGCGTGTAATGGGAGGATGTGCTCGCCTAAAAAAAAGCTCCAACAAACAAAAATGGTCGGAAAGTTTTAAACCGTGTACGTAAGTCACAAATATTTGTACAAGGGTTAATAATATCCAACCATGTATGGTTGTACGACTTCATACACGGATTTTGCTGAGAAAACCATCTACGATATTTCTCAGTTTCCAAACAGAGTTTTTGGTAGAAGAAGTCTACGGTTCATTTGTGCATCTCAGCCAAAACCCATGTTAGTAATTAATATCTTGTACGTCTAAACCACCTCTTCGCACTTACACCCTCTAATTGAGGTAGATTGAGACTTGGACTCTTGGTCCCTCATCTTCATAACCCCCTCATGTGCAATCTTACTTTCTGTCAAGGTTTAACACAATGTCACTTAGAGGAACTATAGCGAGCTATAAGACTCGGCTACCCCAATCAGATGGAGAAGACATGAAAAGAATATTATTCAATAACTAGCAACTATGTTTTTGATAATCATAACTTGAATATTTAATCATAGTTTTTCTTAGAAGAGGAACCTTTACATGATTGTGAGACAAATTACATCTATGGAGAGATTCCACGATTGGGAAAAGTTGTGAATAAACTTCACAATCTTGATTCTTTACTGGCTAGCAAACATGAATAAAAAAAATTTAAATAATAATTAGCATGCACGATTATGTAGAAATGACCGTGTATAAAACAATATGAATTAGGGTTTTCATGTTTTCGCGTCTATTTTTGTAAAGTATACACAGTTTTGGTAGGACCCGTGTTTGTTCAAGTTCACTATACATGGATATTTTGTATGAACCGTGTTTGATTATTAGTTAGGGTTTTTACTTTTTGGCACCTCTTCGAATTTTGCCCGGTCTATAATTCTCAACAACTCCACCACTAAGTAAATAACTCTTTCCTCAATCACTTCTCCCTCTTTATACTCTTAACTTATTGATCGGTCTCTCAAGCTCCCTCTCCATTTCTCTCTCTTAGGATTTCATATATATAGCCGATGTCTCTTTAGGGTTTTGGCACCACCGTGAAAACCACTAATTTTCCAACTAAATTTCATTTTGCTATCTAAACTCGTTAGCTAGATTTGTCGTGAGTAAGAAGGATTCAAAGTATTAGGCCAAGTCTTATTGTGAAAGACATAAAACAAATGATTTCCTCCTCCATCTGTTTGTGTCTTTGTGGGTTTGGTCATTGTCCTTCCCGTGGAGACACATAACAAAGAATGCGAGGTAGGAGGCAAAGAATTGGAGTCTATTCGCACCACCCTGATTTATAAGAGGATAATCTTTTAATTTGTGTGTTAATCTTTTAAGTTCCGATTTATCTTGAGTTTGGCTTGAAAAAATATATATGAAACTGGTTGAGTATAAACTTGCTTTACATGCATAAACATGCTTTAATTTGTTTGCTCCATAATGATGTGTATAATGTAAAGTTGTTGAAGACCGGTATGTAAAGGTGAAGGGAAAAAAATATGTTTGTGTGCAGTTCTTAATGTACTTGCTAGTTATATATGTATGATTGTTGCATGATCTGAATTTATTGTGCAAATTATGATAGAGAATGATAAAACCAATGACAATTCTTGATCAGTCGAGACAAAAGGAGAACCTGAACTGAGAACCGTTTACAAGGATAGGATGTCAAGTTCTGTTTTCTTTATTTTTTTATTTTATTTTCTTCTTATCTGAAATTGTTAGGGTTTTGACATTTCATTTTGATTAGTACCTCTCAGAGGTTCTCTAGATGAAATGTTGAATATGTGAATTGTATGTATAATGTATATTTTCGATGTGAATTGTATCTGTTTGTTGAATGTTAATGTTGAATATTCTAGTTTGTTGAATGTTAATGTTGAATATTCTTGTTTGTTGAATGTTTAATGAATATATGATTGATTATTTTCTATATGTTCTAATGTAGAATATTTATTGAGTTATGGATGTGTAATTTTAATTGTATGTTTAATGGCTATCAAATATGAATACGTGTCAATTATAAATCGTATATAGGAAAAAAAATGTTCACGGTTCTAATTAACGAATCTTGTATTGTTTCCAAAATAATACATGGATGCCTTGTACAAACCATTTATATAATTGTTGTTATCGTACACTGTTATTTTGGCTGTGTAGAAATCACTACTTTCAGCGCCCATTTTTGTTTAGACCTGACACGGTTCATTTCTATTAACCATGTTAGTGTTATATAGACATGGTTCGGAAACCGTGTACAACGTACCAACCTATTCATACACGAAGCTCGCTGCCATGATTGTGTAACCGTGCGACATTAGCTTTTCGGACCATGTATGGTCGCGTTTTCTGTACTAGTTCTGAAAGATATAATTACTAACTTTTCAGCGTGGATAAGAAATTTTTTGTACTTATTATTCTAGTAGTAATTTATATTTACAAAATCGTATTTGGTAATTATGAATCATTCATTTTGCCGTACATTATTTGTGATGGCAACCAATTTGAATTTTCTAACATTTTGAATAGTCAGCCGTGTTGCTCTCCATAGTCCAATGACACCCCGAATGAAGTCTTCCTTGAAAAGAAAGGTTTGTTATTTCCCACCAAACCCATATGCCTTATCCTCCTGGCCCTGAATGTTACGTTAATGATGATTGAATGTACATGTTAATAATGATTGAATGTACATGGAGCATGGTAACTCATAGAGGACAGGTATGTAACACCACTCTATTATTTATTTTATATCCATGTGCATATTCATAAAATAGGAACTTTGGAAATTTGGGAACAATTTTTCAATTAAGCATTTCTGTTCGAATTTGCAATTTTCAAGCGCCATGCATTGGTTATTTAGTTGGTGTGATACGTGGTGCCAAAATGAAAGTGTGCTAAGAATAAAATTATAAGGTGTTACTAGTGCAAAAAACGCGACCAAACACATATTATACACGGATGCAAAATAATTTAACATTAATTGAGTGTAATGGGAGGAGGTGCTCACACGAGAAAAATCTCTAATATACACATATGGTCCGAAAGTTTTGAATCGTGTTCATAAGTCACGTTTATTTTTTCAAATATAAACTTCACAATTTTGTTTTCAATTGAGAGAAGTTGCGAATAACCATCACAATTTTGTTGATTAGAAGTCGTAGCATGATCATTTGGTATTTTGCATATTTACACTTTTTATTTTCTAATAAGCCCTCAAATTAATATGTATGAAGTTCATTTTATGATTCTTTACTAGCTTGCAAACATTAATAAAAAAAATTTACCGTATGCTATTCTATAGAAATAACTGTGTATAAACCCCTGTGAATTATTTGTTTTTTTGCGCCTATTTTTGTGAAGTATACAAGGTTTTAACAGGAACCATATATGTTTAATTTATCTATACACTGTTTTCTTTTTGAACCGTGTATGATTAGTAGTTTGGGTTTTTACCTTTCTGGCGTATCTTCGATTTTTGCTATGTTTTTCATTCTCAACACTTCCACGTCTAATCAGATAACTATTATCCTTGTCCTCTTCTCTCTCTTTATACTAAATCTCCTCCCTCTTCAATTCTCTCTCTCTCTTAGAGTTTCATAGCCGCTGTCTCGCTATTTTTCTGGTTTGAATCCACACTCACCCCTTTCTCTCACCCGCTGTACTCTTTTGAATTAGAGATTTTTTACAATTAGAACCGAAATTAATATTTGTCAATAATATTATATGAAGGAATAATTAATTTTTTATATTTGGGAAATTTAAATATTTTCCAATCAAATATAATTTGCAAATATCTTATTTATATTCCAGTCATTTTTGTAAGCAATTTGCAAATATTTAAGAATATCATTCACAAATAATTTACAAAACATTGTTATTTGAAAATAATTATTCCACAATTTTAAAAATAATTATTTATGCAATTAATTTCACTTCTAATTTGAAAAAAATGTTTAATTGGAAAGAAATTATTTATGAATTTATTTAAAGAAAATACTATATATAGTTCAATAATCCTACTTGGTTATCTTAATTTGTTTATATATGAGTTAGATAACATGCAATATATCCGGTGGATATATCGGACTATACATATACTAATATTTTTTGAATGTATCAAACCCAGCACGTTTTGCAATATATCAATATCATTTTATGTCCGGGCTGACCTGACTAGTCATGGGTCAACTTAATATACCTGTTTTACCTTGATTTTTATTTATATGTGTTGGTTAACAAAATGATGACAGCACCAAACGTGTTGCTCTTATCTTAATTTTTATTTATATGTGTTGGTTAGCATTTGATGACAAAATATATGATGGACAGCACGAAACGTGTTGCTCTCCACTGTTTTATCTTAAGTTTTATTTATATGTGTTCAGTGGTGAGTCTAGAATTTGAGCTAGGGGTAGGCAAAAATCGGATTCGGGTTCGAATAAATTAAATGGTTCGGATTTCAGATTCAAGACACAATTAAAAAAAAATAGCAAGAAATATATTAAAGGTTTCAACAAAGTGAAATTATGGTAATATAAGGGATTAAATTGGGAAGGGAGCATATGGACATGTATATATAATATAAGGGATTAGATTTGGCAAATTGAGATTGTGTTGCCATCAAGCAGGTATGTCTCTTTGCAGAACATTCCTCAAGAGGATCTAAGCATTATTATGGTATGTTTCTGAACAATCTTTTTGTACCAGTTGAGAAAAAACTAGTCTATAATTGGGTTTTTATTTTTCAGTTCTATCAATTTAGCTTATCTAAGCCTTTGCTATTTGGATTCCCAACTGTTTTCTCGATTTGATATTCTTTGTACATTTTCGGATTTTGAAACTTCAGTTTTGGTAATGCTTCTTTAACATTATATACTCTCAATAGCTTTGTTAGAGAAAAATTTAGAACTAGCAAGGAAAAAGACAAGGCTTTGCAAGAGTTAGGCCGGCTAATTAAAGAAGCACTTACTCGATAAAGTATGGTAACCTTTTTCTTTCCCATTTGTTTTGTAATGATTTGTTACCTTTAAATTTCATGCGTACGTAGAAATACAACAAATCTCTTTGAAGGTATAATTTTTGTTGCATACTTGTACTTTCTAAAAATGTGCTTTCTGAAACGCGGGAATCTTCATTTAGATATTGATGAATCTATCATATTTTCTTATAAATATAATGTATTTGTCGAAGCGATAAATGTGAGTGACTTCTTATATTTTTTTACAGATGTACAAATAAGTTAAGGGTTTTTTTCAATACTTTTTCGGACAGGAAAATGAAGATTCAATAATAGAACTGGAGGCAGCCGAAGCAGTACCTGCTTCGAAGATACAAATCTCTTGTGATATATATATATATATCATCAGAGGTGAGAGAGCTTGATCATTAAGATTGCTTGTTCGAGTAGATAGGTTGGATACTGGGTTGGGGTTTTGTGCAAGATCAATCTGTTATTGGCCTGGTTATTATTTGCTTAATTCTTTTGATATGTTCTTCTGAGTGTTGAATAATAATGAGATACTTTGATTTTGTAAATTTGATATTTGATAATTGTGTTATTTAGTATATTTTGATATAATATAGTATGATTATTGGAATTGTTGAGTGTTGAATATTATTGGCCAGCAAATTTGTGGTGTCCTTATTACAAAAATAATTCGAAAAAAAATTAGCAACAATTTGGATCGACTGTTTATTAAGTGACTAATTTGATAGCAAGATTTAGGATCATCTATTTATTAAATGACCAATCCTGATAGCAAGAATCAGAATCGGCTATACCTCTAATCCTGATTAGTAGTACTATTAGTAAAGCCTAGGTCAGGATCGCATGCAGATCCGATCTTGATAACTGTTTTGGACCAATCCTGATTGCTGATTCTCCACTAGTAATAAATAATTACAAAATCACATTTGATGATAAGTAATCAATCATAAACCTGATGTTATTTGTAATGGCAAGTCATCTTTTAAAAAACTAATTCATATGGTTTAAATACAAGATCGACAACTATTTACATTTTTGTTATATTTTATGATATTATGCATGTGTTAAATTTTATGTTTGTATATTTTTAAAAGGAATATACTTGGATAAAATTATTTCTTGCTATTTTCAATATAGAAATGGATAATTTGTAACATTTTTGTTATATTTTATGATATTATGTTTATGTTAAATTTCATCTTTGTATATTTTGGAAAGGAATATACTTAGATACATTATTTCTTGCTATTTTTCAATATATAGAATTGGATAATTTCTATTCTAGTTGCACGTACCCATTAAGGAAAGATAAATATGAATAATAATAATAGTTAGACAAGATAAAAATTAGTTAGAGTCTTTTAATAGTACCGAACTAGTGATGGCATAATTATCTATCATTCGCATTAATGTCTGAAACCCAATGAACTCGGTATTTAGGGTGGCAAAAATTTGGATAGCACAGATAATATAATAAGAATTTCTGAATGTAACAAATCCTTCAGGATTTGTATTATGTCAAGATTTTTTTTATCTGAGGTGACCTGACTAGTCATAGGTCTTAACCCTATTGTTTTATCTCAATTATTTTTGTGTTCGTTAATATTTGATATCAAAATATCCGATGGACAGCTCCAAACGTGTTGCTCTCCACAGTCCAATGATACCCCGAATGAAGTCTTCCATGAAATGAAGGTCTCTTATCCATACCTCTCCAGGCTCCAGCTAGCCTTAAGAGTTACGTTACTAATGACATGTACATGGAGCATGGTTAATTCATAGACGACATGCAGTTAGGTAATTAACATAGACCTTTCATAAAATATGTTGCATTCAATCTCTAATTAAGACAAGTACGTCTGTTGACTCTTTTATCCACATAACTAATAAGTCGCACCACTGAGTTTATAAAAGGACCAGCTCTGATGAATTTTAGCTGTAACTTGAGTTCTTAGCATTATTAATTTTTAGCAGCAATGAGGGGCATTCTATTGTTCCTTGCACTACTCTTTCTACTCCCTCTTGTACAATCTTCTCTCATATCTCAAGCACAAGCTCTTCTTCATTGGAAATCAACTCTCCAGACTCAACAACCGCTTTCATCTTGGAATCCGCATGCCCACCCATGCAACTGGACTGGAATCACTTGCCGCAACACTAACAAAAGAAGGCAAGTTATCACTAAAATTCAACTTTCCTATAAGGGTTTAGTTGGAAAATTAGATGCTCTTAATTTCTCTGCTCTTCCATCCATGAGAATTTTTAATATCAGTCATAATAAACTCAGTGGAGTAATTCCTCCATCCATATGTCTTTTCTCAAAACTGACATATCTTGGTCTCCATGATAATGTTTTCAGCGGTTTGATTCCGCCTAGCATCGGAAACTTGACGAATTTAAATTTTTTGTATCTTTTTGGTAATGATCTCTCCGGACCAATCCCTCCTGAAATAGGTGACCTTTCACATTTGACACATATAGCTCTAGAAGAAAATTATCTAACTGGAGAAATACCTACTAATTTAGGGAACTTAACAAATCTTGTCCATCTGATTCTTTGGAGTAATAATCTCTCTGGATCAATCCCTCCTGAAATTGGTAAACTTAGACATTTGAGTATTTTCGAACTAGCAGATAACTTTCTGAGTGGAGAAATACCTACTAATTTAGAAAACTTAACAAATCTTGCCTTGTTGAATTTTATAGATAATAATCTCTCCGGACCGATCCCTCCTGAAATTGGTAAACTTAGAAATTTACAATTGTTAGGTCTAAGAGAAAACTTTTTGAGTGGAGAAATACCTATTAATTTAGAAAACTTAACCAATCTTGAAGCACTGCTTCTTGATGGTAATCATATCTCTGGCTCAATCCCTCCTGAAATTGGTCGACTTACAAATAATCTATCGGGGGTAATACTGGCAGAACTTGGTAGATTAAAAAGGTTGATTGAACTCAATTTAAGTCACAACAATTTCATAGGAGATGTACCAAAAGATTTGGGAATGTTACATACATTGGTAAATCTTGATATATCATCAAATAACCTGACAAGTGTGCCAGAAGAACTAGGTAATTGTGTTGATCTTCAATTATTAAACCTCGGCAGTAACAGTTTGATAGGAAAAATTCCTTCTAATTTTGGAAATTTAGTACACTTACTCGACCTCCTAGATTTGAGCTCAAATTTTTTTACCGGAGAAATACCTCTAACGCTAGTGCACTTAACCATGTTGCAAACCCTTAATCTCTCATACAACAATTTAACAGGTCAAATTCCACCTTCATTGGGTGACATGTTAAGTTTGACAACCATAGATTTGTCATACAATCAATTAGAGGGTCCAGTGCCCAATATAAAGATTTTTGAAAATGCCCCAGAACAATGTTTTATACACAACAAAAATCTCTGTGGCACTATTCAAGGTTTGCCCTTGTGTGATGGATATGTTAAAGATAAGAATGGTTCAACTAGACAACGAATGGTTATGTTGATTGCAACTCTAACTTGTTGTGCTGCATTACTAACCTCTTTCTTACTCTGTCTACTTTACCTACTTTACTCAAAAAAGATAAAAGCAAAACCAAAGCACACTGGTAATCCTAGTAGAGGAGAATTTTTTTCCGTATGGAATTTTGATGGGAGAGATGCTTATGAAGAGATTATAAGGGCCACAGAGAATTTTGATGAGAAATATTGCATTGGAAGTGGAGGTCATGCAAGAGTTTACAAAGCCATTTTAGCACCAGATAACCTCACAGTAGCTGTAAAGAAAATCCAGTCAGCAAACGGTGAAACCTCACTAGATGTTGAAGCATTCAACAGAGAAATTAGCTCTATAACCCAGATTCGACACCGCAACATTGCTAAATTATTTGGTTATTGTTCCTCACCTCAAAATAAATTTCTTGTATACAAGTTTTATGAGAAGGGGGATTTAAATAATATTCTTAGTAGCCAAGAAGCAATAGAACTAGATTGGGCAAAGAGAATGGTTATATTGAGAGATGTTGCCAGTGCTCTATCACATTTGCATAATAATTGCTATCCACCAATAGTACATCGGGATGTAACTTCCAGAAACATCTTGGTCGATTCCGAGTTTACAGCAAGTATCTCGGATTTTGGTACTGCTAAATTTCTCAAGCCAGAGTCTTCTAATTGGACCACGCTTACTGGAACCTATGGTTACATAGCACCAGGTTTGTATACTTAAGTCCCATTATCTTATTTTAGTTTTCATCATTATACTTTTATAAAAAAATTAAAGTGGAGATAATTGCAATCTGAATTTTTGCAGAACTAGCCTATACCATGAGGATGACTGAAAAATGTGATGTATATAGCTTCGGAGTAATCATGTTGGAACTGCTTATGGGAAAACACCCTGGTGATATGATTAATCTATCGGCTTCCGATAAAGAGGAAATTATACTCCAAGATATCCTTGACCAACGCATTGAACAACCAACAGGACAAGTCATCAATGAGATTCTCAAAGTGATTCAAATTGCATATGAGTGCTTGAATAATAATCCGTCACTCCGTCCAACAATGCAAGAGGTGGTGAATCGTATCTAGAAGTGAATTGTCAACTGCTTCATAAATTATGGTTGTAATTCTATGTTTGAAGATTAGTTTGCTATTGGCAGCTAGATAGAATTAAGTTTTAGAGCATGATGCTTTATTTCATATTTTGTATTTGGAAGTTTCTATGCTTTGTTAAAATTCACTTATTTTATGTACGTGTGGTGAGAAACATTCATTGTGCATATAATAGTACTAAGCGTTGTGGTGGGAATTTATAGTATTACATTGTTGTTATTTTCAATTTATGAAAATTTAGATGATATGTTACTGGTTATAAGCTCTTCACTTTCTCTTTTTCAGATTTCACTATGTTTTATTCTTTCTGTAATTTCTTAGCTCTAAAATATTTTCATTTGTAAAGACACAAGATGTATCTAAATTACAAAAGTCAACTCAAACATAAAATTATAATAAATAAAAAAAACAATTGACAAACATGGATAATGCATTGTAACTAATAACTGCAATAAAAAATAAAGTAAAACAATAGAATAATCAACATTTTTGTCTCATGATCTTAGTTTGGCAAGAAAAAGATTACACGCTTCTATTTAATTGTATATGTGGATGTATAAATTTATCAAAATCTTAAATGTACGGATAATATTCAGGATATTTATCGCCACAATTTGGGCCTATATTTGGATACTGTGGATAAGAATGGGTTACATTCTTTAAATAGAGATGCTATATATTACGGATATGTCCTGATGTAATAGGCCCATAAACCCAGTTATATCGGAAGTTGATATATTATTATGCCCATATAATTCTGTCCAATAAAGCCCATTACAGAAGGGGCCCATTGCTCGCAAATATCCAGCAATTATTTCTCTTGCTTTGCGCTTTCCCTCTCTTCCCCCTCGTCAGAAACCCTCTAAAGCAATATCACAAAATCATGGCAGCAATGGAGTCGCTCTAAACAGTAGTGGCACACATACAAGCCCTGACGAAGCCCTTAGAGTTGCGTCAAGTCTTGTAAGTAATGAGGCACTCTGCTCGCAAGCCTGATGCCATTCGCTGTTAGCTCGACAATTCCAAGCACTCCCTCAGATTCCTCTATCTCTTCTAAGTAATCTAAGTATCGATCACTTGCTTGTCTGAGGTTTTTTGCTGATGTAAAACCATACATCGATGTTGTCCTTATGTGCTTGTTGTACATCCAGATTATGCAGTAGGAAAACGTAGTTGTTAAGGCTAGTGGCATATATAATTCCTGATATTGAGTGTAATCTAATCTGTAAATATGCCTTTGGGTTTTCTGTTATCCAAAGGGATCAACAGAGCTGAAATGGGACCTCCAGTGCAGATATACCAGACATGATGCTCTCCAAGACATTCTATACATATGCGATATTAACCAGGGCTCCACATGACTAAGGAACAGCAGAGATGGTGGAAGCTGGTGATAGGTGGCGCACCCGGTCTATTGCTGATGTAACAAAAGAATTAAGTTTGCTCCGTACGTAGAAGGACAAGTCGGAATCGGAATTGGGATTGGTCTTTTCACTGTGGAATGAGAATCAGGAGAATTGGTTGGAATTGGCCGAATTAGATCAGTAACTTGAACTTTTTTGTCAGAAGCTTGTTTTATACTAAAAAAATTATTTGTCAACAATTTCTGTTTAGACAAATGATTACAATCAAATAATTTACTAATAATATAATGCAAGCATTATTCCTCTTTAATAGCTATTTATGCATTTATATTTACATGTAGTTATGTGTTTTAGCAACATATGGTAGCATGGTGTTGGTAGTCAGTATTTAAGAGCTCCCTTGTTCAAGTCACACAGGAATAAAAAAAAAATTGGAAAGTGGTATTTGCACGATTCAGCCGAAATTTAATAAGAATCGGACTGCTTCGGCTGAAATTTGACGCTAAAATCACTTATCGTGTAACTCTGTCTTGCGTAAAATCAGATCTGTACAGCTTGATTCCGATCTGGAGTGGCCAATTTTTCGTTGTATGGTTTCCTCGTGATGCGTTGATAGATGGCACCCCATATTAAGCATTTATTTTGTGGGATACGTGGTGATAAAATGAAAGACAGGTAAGAGCTGGATAAAGGAACCAGTGTGTCGTGAAATTTGGTGTCAGGGTCTGATGCTATTTTGCGATTTTTTGTTGTATTTGTTTAGATCAGCAGTTTATATTTTTTTTTATTTTTTTTCATGAAACAAGTCTGAATTGCTACCATTTTGTTTAAATAAAGTTATCCATTTGAGAAATTTTATGTAATGTTACCATATTGTTTTTATTTTGTTTGGACTATTTTAGGTAATGTCAGGAGAAACTTTTTTTATTCTTGCTTAACTGGGAGATTTAAAGATTGTAGTGTCACCATGATTTGGAAACTCAACCGAATCAACTTGGTATCGGTCAGTCCGATCCAAGTTTCATCCGAGTCTTATGCCCATACGATTATTTCATCAAAACTCAGTTGAATAGTGTTTGACTCAGCTGAGTTATCCGATTTCAAGCCGGATCAGACTAAGTCAAGCCTAAGTCAAGTAGAGTCAGGCCGAGTTAAGCCCGAGTCAAGCCAAGTCCTCCAGTTATTTTATGTTTTTATTTTTCTGGTAGTTGTTGATATATGATTTCAAATCACAAAAAAGGAAATCAAATTTTGCAAACATAATTTGAACTAGAAAAAAAAAACTTGACACATACCTTATCAAAATAATTCTGCACTAAATTTATGCTCCCAATGTAATCTTATTTTTCTATGCATAAATAATGCTAACTTGTATAAAAAGTGTGCTCTATTGGTAACGCCTGTATTGCATTATATATTTAGTAGATTATTTGAGTATAATCTTTTGTCTTAACATTGTTTTCTTATAAATTATATTTTTACAATTTCTTCTTATATTTTGGCTACAAAACAAGCTTCTGTAAAAAAGAAACTGAGTTTCTAATCTGATTCTTCTAATTCTGACCGATTCTTCCGATTCTGATTCTAGGATCAAGTATCTGATTCAGATTCAGAATCCGAGTTTCAGAACCATGGTTGTTACCAAATCATCAGATCTTGAATGAACGGTTAAGAATGTTACCGACCTCCAATGTCATTAAAATATAAGAGAAATTTAGATATTTGCCCATCATAAATTAAGTAGATATTTTCCAATCTAAACTCACTTAATTTATCAATATCCCTTTCTCTTATTTTAATCACTTAAATATAAAATTCAATATTAATAAAATATTAAAAAATGACAATTATACCCTTCTTCATTATTAACATTTAACCAAAATAAAACAAGAATGTCGGAATTGAAGGTCTTCTCCCTTGCCTCTCCGCTTTTAATTCATAACAGGTATATATATGATCAGACAGATCTAGAATCCTCTCTCCTCTCTCAACCCGAGACAACAAATTTTTATTTCCTCCTCATATATCTTGTTGTTCTGCTAGTTATGAAGCAGTGGAAAAGATTCTCAATTTATCCAGGTACTGTACCTAACTATTATTGTATAATCGACATTAGGACATGTCCCGATGGTAAAATATGAGTAGGAGGTGATGGCATCATAAATGAAGCTCTTAACAGGTTGCTTATGAGGAGCGATATTGATAAAGCGATTTCGGTGCCATTAGGAAGACTGTCTCTACAAATTCTCTTGCATGGACTGTTCTTGGAATTTTGTTGATTGATGATTGTTAATTGTGTGGATTGGTAAAACATTTATCAGGTCACGTATTAATTCAACTGCCCCACACCCCAAAATTCGGTCCTTTCTTTGCCTTTATTTGGTCCGATTTCTTTTTGGTCTGGTCTGCGTTGTGTATACGCGGTTGAGCTGCTAATTTGGAATGTTAGGAATTACTGTGCACACAAGTGTTGTACTGGTGCAAAACAGAATGATGCTTGAATATAACATGAATATAGCTTTGAGTTGGAAGTATTTCTAAAGATAGGGATATAGAGAGAGCGATGTATCCATAGAAGGAAAAATCGGAATAGGCCCAATCAGATCGGAAACTCGGACCTTTTTGTCAAAAACTCGTTTTATGCTAAAAAGTTAGGAAAATTTGATAAAAAAATAATTTGTCCACAATTTCTGTTTAGACAAATAATTACAATTAAATAATTCACTAATACAATATATGTAAATGCTTTCAATGGATTGGATATAGTACAAATTACAAAATTTATACATGCAGTTATATTTTCTAGTAACAAAAGGTTGTATGACGTAGTGATAGTTGTGTTGGTACTTATATAACCCTTCTCAAATTCGAGTCACGCTCCATGCAAAAAAAAATTGATTGGTAGGTATTGCACGTTTTAGCTGAAATGTGACTGAAATTGATCCGTTTTGGCAAAAAATTGACTGAGATTAAACCATTTCAGCTGAAATTTGACTGGAATCAATATATACCATATAACTCAGCCTGAAATCGTGTCGGTATTGTCCGACTCCGGTCCAGAACGGCTGGTTTTTCTTTCTATGTATGTATCTTGATTTTACTCAATTGAATCCTCGATTTACTATTTATATTTGCTTTGAGCCAGTATATAAAGATAAAGATCTGACTCAATTTACATGCTAATAATTTACATTTGATTTGTGTTGAAGTTTGTTGCGCCAGCTCATGCTTATCAATTTCCTTTGATTGGACAAAAAACAAAACAGAACGATGTTTTGATACCAAGCAGGTTCATTTACAATTTTCTATTAAATCAGTAACAATGATGCGTCAGGAGGCAGTGATAATGGAGGGAGTCATGTAAGTGGGTTATGGGGTTGACAGAGGAAAGAATGGGTTTGAGATCAGTCTGATCAGATCATTGTTATGAACTGGTAGCAAAGAGTCAAGAGACATCAATTCTGACGATTTTGTTATACCGTTGACTTTACCATCAATTTGTGAAAAATCTCATTCTAATGATCTACGCAGTATTTGGCTCCACAAAGGATTACCTCCACAACCAAATATACAGCGTAGAGGCCCTTGGCTTTGCGCAGCATTAGGGTGCATAGAGGTCTCCTTTTTGTTTTGGAAAATGGTTAATTCGAACCACGAGTATAAAATATTGGCGTTTCATGGATGCTTTTGCAATAAACATCGAATCAACCACTGCTGGGATTAACTGAGAGTATAAAACTCAAATTTTTTTAATAATAACCCCCAAAAAAATTAATAAAAATAATTAGACCTCTAAATTTTTTTTAAAACTAACCAAACCGCTCCACTGAGGGGTAGTCCACCCTTCACCCTAGACTACTCCCCTGTGGGGCGGTCAACTCTAATAACAAAACCGGGGGCGGCTCTTAATTTTTTTTTTTTTGAGATAGTTGTACTAATTATGGAGTTTATATTAAGATAATTTTTTTTATATTATTAGTTGTACATGCAATGACTAATTAGGTAAATATCAAGTTTTGAGAATATCCGATAGGTAATAAATGACTTCATTTAAGCTTCGAGAATGTCCGATACTATATAACTTGATTTGTTAGAAACACAACAATTTTTATATTTGATTTATTTGAAATAAATATTATATTGGAAAGACTACTGAGAAAATATACTCTTTACAAATTTCATTTATTTTTAAGTCATTTTGTGTCATCTTTCATAAATCATAAAAAATAATAATTTTTTTAAAAATAGTCAAAATTGGTATTCTACAAGTTCATTATATAACCAATTTACCGAGCTACTTAGATAAAAATAATAGAAATAAAAATCTTGATCAGAATCTTCAACTCAAGTTTTGAAACTCTTCCCTTTGTTTTTTTGGTAATTTCTGAAAAATGTTCATTTGCTGAAATCAGATACTTGAGTGTTGTTTTATGGCCGTTTGAAGTTTCATTATTGTTTAATGCCTTCTCTGTAAAGATATCGTCTCTCTTGCTTTATTCATTGTGCTAACATCGGCTGTTTGTGAGAGATGTCTTAGATAAATATATGTACAACATGCAGGTGCTTTAGAAATGAGAAAAATGACATAAAAGCAAGAATATCGAATTTGCTTTATTAATACATATGCATTATAACATAAAAGCACATAACGAATTTGTTAAAGCACTAATAAATATCCGTCTAAAAGTAATGTAATGTTAATTTCAAATAAATCAAATAGAAAAATCGAAAGTCTTTCTAATAAATAACATTATATAGCATCGGACATTTTTGGAGTTTAAATGAAGTCATTTATTACCTATCGGATATTCTCGAAACTTGAAATTTACTTAATTAGTCAATGCATGTACAACAAATAATATAAAAAAAATTATTTTTATATAAACTCTACAATTAGTACAACTATCTAAAAAAATAAATAAATTAAGGACCGACCCCCTGGGTAGCGGTTTTGTTGTCATAGTGGACTGCCCCCACAGTGGGTGGTCTGGGGTGAAGGGTGGACAAAGTGTATAGGAGTTTGGTTATTTTTATTAAATTTTTTGTGTTATAATAAAAAAATCCGGTATAAAATATCAATGCATTGTTTCGAAAATTATAACCTTTAAATGGCCATAACTATTTGTAGGAAACTCTGATTTGATGGTATGACCCCAATTTAGAAAGCTCGTGTAGAGACAGAGGGCTGACAAAGTGTATGACCATAGGAAGGCGACGGAATCAAAATTGCGAGAAAAACGTCATTTAGGGCCTCATAACAGTTATATATTTCATTTTATTTCAACCAGAAATGGCCCGTTAATTATTCATTAATTATTCATCAGGAAATTAAGGACTGATATTTTGAGGGTTTTTTTTTATCTAATTTATTTTTGTCATTGTATACCATGCCTTAGAATTAACCATTTTCCGAAACCAAAAACAAAAACAAAACAAAAAGGAATTAATGGATTAATGGATTATTTAAATAATTAATTGATATTATTTAAATAACAAGATTAACAACTATCAACATTTTTGTTATATTTTTATGACAATATGCATATGTAAAATTTTATCCTAGTATATATATTTTTGAAAAGAATATACTAAGACAAAATTATTAATTGCTATGTTTCAATATAAAGAATATGAGAATTTCTCTGTTAGTTGCATGTACCCATTGCGAGGTAAAGATAAAATATAAACAATACTAAGATAAGATTAAAATTAGTTAAAGAGTCAGTACCGAACTAGTGATGCCATAATTTCGTATCATTTGCATTGATGTGATGATGTCTGAAACCCATACATCCAAGAAATTAACACTCTTTTGTGGACCCGCTAACGACCTAACGCTAAAAGATTCTTTGATCGTTTGTGCTGGTTTCTTTTCTACACATAACTGTAGTTTTCTTTTATCCCGTAATAGTCTAAAATTTTAACTCGTTACACAATTAACATGATACATTTGGTTGCCTAAATATAAGGAAAAAGTAATACTGCTAAGAAGACGTACAATGATGGCGATTCCCATCTCAAACTCAGCTGAGAAAGACGTAACATAGGACCTTCCCTCTAATCACCCCCCAAAAACCAAAGCTTTTATCAAAAGTAACTTCCCCAACAACCAACCCAGTCTTCGTTATCACACTCCACCTACCAACGACCACTAACCACAAATTTCACCTACCTAGTACAATTAATGAGGTAATAACCAATAGACTCAAATTCATCATTTTTTTTATTAATCGAAATTAAATAAAAAAATATCGGTAAAGTGGAAAAGTTTGCACTAGATTCGAAAAATGAGTAGAACGGGTTGGTTTAAACCGTCCCACTTAATCTGCCCATCTAATTATCTAAACAAACTAAACAAACTAAGCAGCAAAAAAAAAAAAAAAAAAAATTCAGAGACGAGTTCAACCATCCTGTCCGGTAAAAAAAATAAGAAGTCCGGAACAGGTTAAACAATTTCGTCCGGCACCCAAAAAAAAAAATCGGTAACAGCGCTTGGTTTTTGTTTTTTTCTGCATAAATTAACCACAAGAAAAATGAGCTCTTTCACATGTATTCTAAGTATAGCCACTGTTTATATCTAATTTCTTTGTCATTACATTCTTTTACAACGACCCAAAATTGTGATCTTATGTAAATTTAGTTACTGTTTATAACAAATTCTTTGTTAAAATTACACAATCTGCTATCTACCTAGAATATATATGCTCTTGGCTCCTACCAAATTATCTTACCACAGCATTTATCAGACAAACTTAAGTTTCCATAACCCAAATTTCCACGTCTATAATAACTGCTAATTAAGGTATTGAAAACAACAACAGTGGGACTCAACCTCCATTTTGTAATTTCATGGAACACGGGCATGCTTATATAGAAAAACCAAACTGTTTCAGATGTCCGAGAATGGATTAAATTAGTGAAGTTCAACTTTTGATAATATATTAAGAGAGAAGTTCACTTAGAGTACACTACAACAAAGTATATATTTACCGGCGTTAACTCAGCCGGCGTTACCAAAAACACCATCCATGTTAAATATAAAAAAATCGATCCGAAGGAAACACCGGCCTTTCTTAAAAAAAAATTGCACGAGTTCTAAAAATTACTCAAAGTCCCAAACCCTAGATCCCCGCCTCCTTCCCTCTTCGCTCCTCTCCTTCTTCGGTTATCTCAGTGCCATCCTGTTGCTCTCGTGCCCACCCCCTCCACCATTTCGTTTGCCCTCTCTCTCTACCAAGCACAAACCCAACTCTGCTGTTTCTCTCTCTCTCTAAGCCTGAGCACTGAGCACAAACCCTACCCCCCGCGGTCTCTCTCTCCGAGTACCGATCATCTGCCAGTTCGCTGTATTCTATCTCTAGGTATGTTATTTCGATTCAATAGTTACTAGATTTTCTTATGTGAAATTTTTATTTAACCCAATAATTTCCTTGTTTTAAGTCGTATTTTTTTTTGTCTGTGACAAGGTTAATTCACGCCTGGCGGCTGCTGAAGAAGCTTTTGCACTGTCAATATGGACCACTGCAACACTCTGTTGAGTTTTATCTTTAGAAAGTGTTATGGCTCATTATCTGATTAATGCTTGAATCTGTTATTACTTTTATTAAGTGTCGTCATCCATTACGCTGGTGTCCTTATTATTTTCGTTGCTCCCAATACTTTTATTAAAGGCACCTTGTGTAATCTATCTTCCAGGTGTTGTCTCTTTTTGCTGGAGCATTGTTGGAGAAACAATTGGTCGTGATCTGTCCAAATTTGGTATGTTCAAATTGATATAGTTGAACTTGAGAAAAGATTCCTTTGGTTTAGGATAATATAATAGATCAATTAGCTTGTGTCAAGTGCAGGATATTTTGTTGGCTGTTGTGTTATCAGTTATACCAATGATCCGACCATTTGAATGGCGAAGCTTACTCCTTCCAGTAAGTGTATTCCTACTATCCTTAAAATAATTCATTTCATAATTTAATTAATTCCTTATATCCTAAACAATCAATTTATTCATGATTTTTAATACTTAATTAAGAAACTAAAAAAAAAAAAAGTCAAAATTTGTTTCCTGTGAGACAACATATACATAATTGACAAACTTTGCTTTATAATCATCTGTACCAGCCCCTTTTTTTCAATTCTGGTATGAATTAGGGAGTTTTATGAAAAAAAAATTCTGCATTCTGGTTCAATTCTGATAAGGTGCAGGGTCTGTTTTATTAAGTTTCCAGTTATCTGCACTGTTCTGTATTAATTCTGCAATGTTCTATGACCTTTTATGTAAATTTCCAGTCTTCTGTGCAGCACTGGTGAATTCTGATAAATAACAGGGCCTATAGTGCAAATTTTCGGGTCTGACAGGATTCAGGGACTGAACTGTGACAGAAAATGAATTTATTTAGAAAATAGTCTTTGGATAGGAACCTTTTATGACAGGATGTAAAAAGTTGTAAGATGAACCTTTTCTAATAGGAATTTCAGAGAAATACTAGATTTATAATGTAGAAACTTAAGCAATATTTTAGAATGGAAATTTGAATTAAAGAAAATATTGTTTTGTAGAAAACAGCCTCTTTTGTCCAGGTAGAAGTAGAAGGAAGCTCTTTTGTCCAGGTGAGTTGAAGATGGTTTCTAGTATAGGAAGGTCAAAGTGGCTCAAGGAAAAAAATAAGGCAGTCGAAGAATTGCAAAATTCTTTTGTAAGATATCGGACTAAGCCCTACGATTTATTAAGTCTCCTAATTTTAGGAAATTGAGATGAAGTTGTTTGTCTTTCACAGGAAAATCACGGGGATTTGGATGTATCCAAATTTTGTTGAATCATTGTCGGCTGTTTCAATCTCTTTTGATGAAGCTTCATTAGTATCTCTGATGACATGAGTATCTCTGATGGACCCTACGCATTGGGCTCCATTCCGTAGCTTTTTCCCTCCCTATTCGCCTCCATGTCGAGACGCCTCTTCCTCTTCTAAATTCTGCCGCTACCACTCGGATCGTTCAGGTAATATTCCATAGGCAGTAATCTATATATCTTGCTCTACCTTTTTTTTACCAGCTTTATTAAAATTTTGAGGTGTCTTGTTTGTTTAGGATTAGAGAACTTTTAGACTCCCATTTCATATGCCAGTCTTTGGAATGGTGCAGAGATTGTTTAGTCCCTATCGAGAGGAAAAGAACTATTTTTTTTTTATAATCAGACTTCGTAATTGTGAAAACTATTCAAATTGAAGCTAAGCAATTGAGTTGATAGTAAATCTGTGATCTCCTGCCTTTTTCATTGCTACACCAATCAAAACCACCCCTTAAGTTGGGGAAATTTATGAATTGCGGTTGACATGAAATTTGAATGGCAGGTACGATGCGGGGCAGGTGGGGTACAGAAGAGTGCAGGACACGAAGCTGACAAAGCCGGAGCTGGGGCACCTGCAAAAGACGGGATCCATCCCCATGTGTCATTTGCAGTAGTTCCGGCTCCAGTCCGTCGACAGCTTTGAACCCAGCCAGAGGCTCGCAATTGAGGAGATTTTTAAGGAGGGCGACCTTGTCGACGTCTGTGGAAACTCCATGGGCAAAGGCTTCCAAGGTGCTTTATTAATAATGTAATTTAGATGTGTGTCAGTGTATTTTATAATTTTTGTTATGTATTCAAGTAAACTGTTATATATAATTCTTGTTATGTTTGTCGGTATATTTTAGATGTGTGGTCGTGTCTTTTACTAATAATGATGTAATTTTTTTTATGATTCTTGTTATAATTCATGTTATGGATTTTCTGTGCAACTGTAATTTTTTTATTTTTTTGTGGTTTTTACCGGCGTTTCCTAAACGCCAGGAAATTCTAATTTTGATTTTTTTTAAAAATATTTTTGTGGTTTTTACCGGCGTTTTTGAAGCGCCACTAAAAGGACCAATAAACGCCGGAAAATCCTAAAATTTTTGCAGGCGTTTTTTAAATGCCGGGAATTTCTTATTTCGGACGGCGTTTCGCAAACGCCGGTTAATGGATCTCGAAACGCCGGTAAATGCTTTTCCCGACGCCGGTATCAGCGGCACTTGTCCAAACGCCGGAAAATATAATTAAAGGCGTTTTTTATAGTATTTGGTGGCGTTTTTAAGCACCGGAAAACCTTATTTTCTTGTAGTGGTAACTGAGTCAGGATTATTTTTTTTTGAAGTGCCTTGCTTGTAGTACTAATTGGGTGATGTAAGTAAAGTCTATTTTTTTTTTTACCGGACGGGATGGCTGAACCCGTCTAAGGTGTTCTTTTTTTGCTACCTAGTTTCTTTAGATGTTTAGATGGGCAGATTAAGTGGGATGTGTTAAAATGACCTGTCTCATAGGATGGGATAAACCAACTTGTTCTACTAATTTTTCAAATTTTCTACAAACCTTTCCTCTTTAACGATATTTTCTTATTTAATTTCGATTAATAAAAAATCGGCTCAAATTCACCCTTCGACATGCAAAATTTCTCACTGAATTTTTTTTTCATACCTCAACACCCCCCCCCACACACACACACAAATATACCCCAATTGAAAACAATACTTACTGAAACAGTATTACCTCAAGCACTATTAGTGTTATTGTCTAGAATCCAATCATATAATAATTAATAAATAATTGTATGTATGCTACGTGATTAAGAGTTAATCATAAACAATTTACTTTAAATTAAAAAACAAATAAATTGTAAAGGATAACACATTCCTATCTTCAATTTATTTGTGATATCATGAGAATTAAATAAGAATCATCCTTAATATGTATATTTTATATTTTGGATCATGATATTCTATTGTAAATGTAATATGTGTCAATTGGGTAATCATAATTTAATTCTATTGGACCAATATGAAAAAGATCCTTTTGGGTCACATCAAAATAGGGTCTTTATTAGATAGATTATTTTAGTATGTCATATGTGATATGAATATGATGATAAGAATAACTAATTATAATAGTTATAATTTAATTTATTCTATTCATCACATGATTCTAAAATAAATGTCATCGATATGACTACTTTAATCTAAAATATATTTATAACATGTGGTTCTATATCATATAAATTTATAATCTACAAAACATGAGAAATACAATTATTATTGAAATAATTATATGATACATATGTTGCAACAATAATTATATTAATTGTAGTGAATAATTTTGAATAAGTGGGAAAGTATTTGGGATACAAAATGGGCCCATTAATTCTTTTAAAATACGAAATTAATGAGAAATGGAGAAAATTGAGAGGAATACAATTAATTAAGAAACAAGAGGAACATAATTAATTACCCTTTATTTATTACAGCGAGAGAGAGAGTAATATTGATTAAAACGGCACTGGAAGATAACAATTTTATTTCATTAAAATCCTACTAAGCCTTTCCTATACGGATATTTAACTATAAATCCGTGTAACTCTGTCAACATATCTACACGGTTATTTAAATAAAAAACCGTGTACAAAAGACCTTCCTACACGGATATTTAATGAAATATCCGTGTAGCTCTCTCACCATTCATACACGGATATTTAATGAAATATCCGTGTATAAAATCTTAATTTCCACACGGACACTAATTTTTAAGTTAATATTCGTGTAGGATTCCTAGAACACTGGAAAATCTTATTTCATACACGTTTTTTTTATAAAATTGAGAAAATCCGTGTATAAGGTACAGTGTAGGAAGACGTTTTTTGTAGTAGTGTATAGAAAAGGAAGATAGTTGTAATCGATTCATGGAAAAAAGCCATCCAAGTTGAGCAATGAAAAGTTTTAACATAATGAAAAGTTTGTTAACTTTGTCTATTTTTATCATCCTTATTCAATTCTGTAGTAATCAATTTGCTAGTTTTCTTTTTCATTATTTTTTCAGTGATTGAATAATAAGTTTTACTAAAAAATTCTCCTTTTGAAATAATAATTAATAAGTATTGTTATGTTATTGTCTAATTCTCTTTATTTACTTATATTGATATTTATTTGTAAGAAAAATTATATGATCATGTCTGTTATACTCGTTTAGTTTTATAATTTAGCTTGCTTTTGTCCATTAGTCTGATGGATATACATATTTTAAGAGCATGTGATAATTTTCCACAACGCGATTTGTGGTCATTTTTTATCTGAGGTGATGACCTGAGGAGTCATAGGTCAACTTAGCCCTAATTATTACAAATTTACGAAGTCATTGATACAATCAAACCGCATCATCTTCTTCAAAACAATTTAGAAAGGTTGATTGAATTGAAGAAAGTAATAACTAAGAATCTTATAAACCAAGTATAATATTTAGGACAAAAGTACAAAATATTAATTATTAATTTTCCACTAACGACTATAGTGGCGAGTCCAATATTCATTAAGGATACTAGCGTCAAAAGTTTAGGGGCGAGCCCACTAATGCCTATTTGAGTTCTTAATTAATTTTGGGATAACAAGTATATATCTACAACATACAAATTCTCATATATGCAGGAAATGTCATTAACTATTTGCAAGAAACAAAATTCGTATATTTAATATTTTCACCAAGTATTGGCAAACAACACTTACAACACGTTACTAACCGTAGTTCGTTTTAATCAATTTTAGGCTAAAATCGATTATTTTATTGAATGTTCACCGGCCCACTATAATTTTATTGAAAGTCCACCGGCTCAAATAAACTTGAATATCCCATATATGAATGAATAGACTAATTCGATTATTTTATTGATAAGCAAGAGGTAGTGGCAGGGTCCATGATTATATTTCTCCGTTGGTGGGCTCAAGGCCGCAATTAGTCCACCGGCCAACGATTTAAATTGTACAAGATTCATGCTGCCCAATAAGCACTATTACATTATTGAAGATTGAATGTAATTGGAACATATATGGTTAATTCAGACACAACAGATACGTAGCACACACAATATAAGAAGCAAGTCGCTATTCATGTACTATGTTGCATTCAATTCTAACCAAGTCAGTAAACAATATTGGCGGCCTGTTTCTATTAACTTTAAATTTTTTAATTCCAAGCTGCTGTATCGTCTGTCTCACCACTGAATTTATATATAAGAGGGATAGCTCTGAGGCCTTGGTAATAATCACAACACATAAGCTTTTCCCAATTCAGCAGAAATGAGAGGCATTCTCTTATTCTTTGCACTCTTTCTACTCCCTCTGGTTCAATCTACTGATCTCACATCCCAAGCACAAGCTCTTCTCCATTGGAAATACACTCTCCAGACTCAACAACTGCTTTCTTCTTGGAATCTCCATGTTCATCCATGCAACTGGACCGGAATTGCTTGCCGCAATACCAACAAAGGAAGGCAAGTCATCACTAAAATCTCTCTTTCCCAGAAGGGTCTTATTGGTAAATTAGATGCTCTTAATTTCTCTACTCTTCCATCCATGAGAATTTTTAATCTCGGTCAGAATAAACTGAATGGAGTAATTCCTCCATCAATATGTCTCTTCTCAAAACTCACATGTCTTAATCTCAGTGATAATGTTCTCAGCGGTTTGATCCCATCTTGCATTGGAAACTTGACAAACATAAACAGTTTGTTTCTTTGGGGTAATCATCTCTCCGGACCAATACCTCGTGAAATTGGTAATCTTAGATATCTGATGAATTTGGACTTATCTAAAAACTTTCTAAGTGGAGAAATACATACCAATATAGAAAACTTAACCAATCTTTTCTATCTGCAACTTTGGAATAATAATCTCTCCGGATCGATCCCTCCTGAAATCGGTAAACTTAGCCATTTGATAGAATTAGAGCTATCAGGAAACTTTTTTAGCGGAGCAATTCCTACCACCCTAGGAAACCTAATTAATATGAACAATTTTTATGCTCGCAACAATCGTCTCTCTAGACCAATCCCTCCAGAAATAGGTAATCTTACACAGTTGACAAATTTGGATCTAGGAGGAAACTTTCTGAGTGGAGAAATACCTACAAATTTAGAAAATTTAACCAATCTTGTATGGCTGAGTCTCCATGATAATAATCTCTCTGGATCAATTCCTCATGAAATTGGTAGACTTACACAAGTAACAAGTTTATATCTATCAAAAAACTATTTGAGTGGAGAAATTCCATGTGACCTAGGAAACCTAACTAATATGAACATTTTTTATGCTTGGGGTAATAATCTATTTGGACCAATCCCTCCCGAAATAGGTAAACTTACACAGTTGATAGATTTATCAATATCAAACAACTTTTTGAGTGGAGAAATACCTGCTAATTTAGGAAACATAACCAATCTTGGAAAGCTGCATCTTAGTCATAATAATCTCAACAATCCCATCCCTCCTGAAATTGGTAAACTTAGATATATGACAGAGTTGCAACTATCACACAACTCTTTGAGCGGTGATATACCTACTAATTTAGAGAACTTAACTAATCTTGTCTATCTGCATCTTTCATGCAATAATCTCTCCGGACCAATTCCTCCAGAAATTGGTAGACTTAGACAACTGATTGATTTAAAACTATCAGAAAACTTTCTAACTGGAGAAATTCCTACCACTCTAGGAAACCTAAGTAATATGAACGTTGTTCATCTATCGTCAAATTCTCTATCAGAGCTCATACCAGCAGAATTTGGTAGATTACAAAAATTGAGTGAACTAAATTTAAGTCACAACAATTTCATTGGAAATGTACCGAAACAGTTGGGAATGTTACATGCTTTAAGAACACTTGATATATCATCAAATAGTTTGAAAAGTGTGCCAGAAGAACTAGGCAACTGTGTTAATCTTGAATTATTAGACCTCAGTAATAATAGGTTGACTGGAAAAATTCCATCTAATTTTGGTGACTTAACATACTTACTCGACCTCCTAGATTTAAGCTCAAATCTTTTAACAGGGGAAATTCCAATAACGTTGGCACACTTGATAAGGTTACAAAATCTTAATCTATCTCACAATAATCTAACCGGTCAGATTCCGTCTTCATTGGGCGACTTGTTAAGCTTGTTCACCATTGATTTGTCATACAATCAACTAGAGGGTCCAGTGCCTGATAAAAAGTTTTTTAAGAAAGCCCCAAAACAATGGTTTATACACAACATAAACCTTTGCGGCACTGTTCAAGGTTTGCCCTCTTGTGATGGAGTTGTTAAACGAATGGTTAATTTGACTATAGGTCTAACTTGCGGAGGTGCATTAGTATCATTCTTTTTACTATGGCTACTTTACCGACTATACTCAATAAAGAGAAAACCCAAATCGGGGCACATTGGAGATCCTAATAGAGGAGACATTATTTCTGTGTGGAATTTTGATGGGAGAGATGCATATGAGGAGATTATAAGGGCCACAGAGAATTTCAGTGAGAAACACTGCATTGGAAGTGGAGGCCATGCAAGAGTCTACAAAGCAATTTTAGAGCCAAACAACCTCACAGTAGCTATAAAAAAAATTCAGTTCGTATGTGGTGAAACCTCACTAGATGTTGAAGCATTCCACAGAGAAATTCGCACGATAACCCACATTCGACACCGTAACATTGCTAAATTATTTGGTTACTGTTCCTCACCTCAAAATAAATTTCTTGTATACAAGTATTATGAGAAGGGGGATTTACATAATATTCTCAATAGTGAGACAGCAATAGAATTGGATTGGGCAAAGAGGAAAACTATATTGAGAGATATTGCGTACGCTCTCTCACATTTGCATCACGATTGTTTTCCTCCAATAGTACATCGGGATGTAACTTGTAGAAACATCTTGCTCGATTTTGAGTTTACAGCAAGTATCACGGATTTTGGCACCGCTAAATTTCTCAAACCGGAGTCTTCGAATTTGAGCATACTTGCTGGAACCTGCGGCTACATAGCACCAGGTTATGAATACTTGATCGCTCTGTTATTTTTTTTATAGTTCCTATCACTATGTATACTTGAATCTAAGAAGTGGAAATAATTGCAATCTAAATTTTCTTTATTTCTTTATGCAGAACTAGCTTATAACATGAGGATTACTGAGAAATGTGATGTATATGGTTTCGGAGTAATCATGTTGGAACTGTTTATGGGAAAGCACCCTGGAGATATGATTAATCTATCTGCTTCGGATGAAGAGCAAATCATTCTCGAAGATATCCTTGACCAACGCATTGAACCACCAACTGGACCAGTCATAAATGACATTCTCAAAATGATTAAAATTGCATATGAGTGCTTGAATAATAACCCGTCACTCCGTCCAACAATGCAAGAGGTGGTGAATAGTATCTAGCTAGAAGTAATTAATAGCCATATTGAAAATACACTCGGCAGCTAAAGATTTGGAAATCAAACAAGATATGATAGGATCTATATCTAGTTGAAAAAGAAAAGATGTGAAGAAAGGAAGATGGATCTGCACAGCATATACATTATTTCATATATAGATAATAGTAGATTTCCTTCTAATATTAGATTGTGTATTCTATGTTTCACACATGTAATTGATTTGAAAAAGATACCAAGTTATGCTGATAAATAGGAGATGCTACAGCCGTGTAATCAATTAAGAAAGAAAAGAAATAAAAATCTGGGAGGGAAGGGAGATTCATAGGAGTCTGGTGTTCTTGAGTTATTCTATTACTATTTTTGAAATGGTATCAAAGCGTGGTTGCCTGGTGGTATAGCTAGAGAAATTATTGTCCTTCTTGTCTTTAACTTCAATTTCTTGTGTTATACTACTCTAAGGAGTGATCCATACTTGGTAGAACAATGTCAGAAGCTGAATCCCAAGAGTCAACCACCACTGCAGTTTTGGGGTTCAGTTTTGATTGAGCAGATGACTTAGATGGCAGCCATACAAGCTGCTGCTGTGAGCAACCCTTAATCGGCGACACATATCATAACTCTATTTTTTATTTTATTTTATAAAAGGCCAAGGCCCTGTTTTAATTCTGAAAACCAAGTTAATTTACATCCAAACATTATTTGTCCACTGCAACCTCAGCATTCCTAACTAAAGTGAGAACTGAGAACTATGCATCTTCTCCTAATCTAGTATAATAAGTGATGTTGAAACCTAAACTGAACCCCAAAATGGAGAGTAATTGCTAGCAATAAACTCTCCCTGTTATTCCAGTACCCATGAACCCGATTTAACATAACAAAGACAGTTTGCTACCAAAAATGAAACAAGGCAAAATATCACACAGAGATTAATATGTGTGGAAAATAGACAAAGCTGTGCTAAACTTCTGGATTGCTCTCTGGTGGGAAGGGAAGCAGCTGGTCATCTCCTTGCAGCCACACTCGAATCAGGATAAGCTCCAGCATTTCATCCGTAGGCATCCAACCTTGCGTTGCCATGTGTGTGTCCTTATCAACTCTCTTGGAACCTAACCAATATTTAAGAAGAGAGACGATGAGAAAAATTAAATTCCTTCCTGTTTTTGGTTGAACATTTTGAAAACATATTTCATTTCTATGTTTCCAAATTGTCCAACACAAAGCACTTAAAACCATTAAAAATGCACTTTGCTCAGAAGTAGACAATTGTACAGCAAATTCCAGTATATCTTCCATTTTGTGCCATGAAGTGAAAAAGTGGACACTGTTACCCATCCAAAACCAAACCTGCCTTGCGAACGAACAAGTAATGAATAAGTGATTAACCGTTTCGTCATAATTACAAAAGGGGCATTTAGAAGAACCACTCCACCCTCTTGTTCTAAGTTGGTCCTTGGTAAGAATTTTATATTGACAGGTAAGCCACATGAAAATCTGTATTTTATGAGGAATAGAGATACCCCACCACAACATAGGATTAGGAGGAACAATTTCTCTAAAATTAAGAATTTTATAGAGCGATCTAACCAAAAAAGTGCCGGATGGTTCCCATTTCCAAGAATTTTTGTCATGTGAATGAGTAAAAGAAAAGGAACTAATAAGTTGCAAAATTGATGCCCATTCCTGTAAGTCTATTCCAACCAGGGTCCTTCTAAAGGTAACACATCCCCCCTGAGAATTGATGACTTTTGTGAGTAGTACCTGCTTGTCCCAACAGATGTTATATAACTGGGGATATAAAGATGCCAAAGTGCAATTATTATGCCAAATATCATTCCAGAATCTCACTGTTGATTGAGTCCCAGGATTAAAGGTAATACTTAAATAACCTATTTTTCCAGTTTTAGTATAGCAGTCCAGAAAGAGGAATATGCAGTATTGTTTTCAGTATAGTATATG
This sequence comes from Carex cristatella, assembly GCA_024447775.1. NCBI lineage: Eukaryota > Viridiplantae > Streptophyta > Magnoliopsida > Poales > Cyperaceae > Carex > Carex cristatella. The sequence continues at coordinate 3,563,658 of JAJHPF010000023.1, read as the reverse complement.
TAACTAATCAAGGTTTTCCATTTACTAGTAAATGATGCATCCTTATACTTCCACCACCACGTGGTAAGAAGTGAGATGTTCATATGTCTAAGGTTAAGGATACCTAATCCTCCCTAGGCTTTAGTGAGGTATACAGAGGGCTAGTTGAGCAGGGAGTACCTTTTTTTTTTTTTATCTATCCCCTGCCACAGAAACTGACATCTAATCTTGTCAATTTCTTTAATTATTGTACTAGGTATTTTGAATAAAGAAAAAGCATATAATGGCACTGCTGATAAAACCGAGTTAAGTAAAGTAGTTCTGTTAGTATTTGATAAAAACTTAATATATTTAATAGTGGAAGAGAGAACACTCAATGGCAGAAATTTAACTTGTATTATCAATATTCTATTGCTCTTTTACATGCAAAATAGTCCTTACACATTATATAGGCCCATAGGAACTTTCTACACACTCAACTATCACTAAATAACATTTAATCCTCTCATTAACCCTCTCTATTTCCTATACACGTTTTTACTCTTTCAAGACATCCTAAAAGACCACAACATGACTTCTAGAGAACTCCAAAATATTCATGACAATTCTAGAGAGTTCCAACAATTAACTAAAACATTTGACCAAATAATTAAGTTTATTATTTCTAACATCCCTCCTTAAACTTAATTATCATCATTCTCGCATTCCGAACAATTTCTTGAATTTCCCAAAAAGTTTGCCCGGTAGTGGTTTTGTGAAAATATCCGCCAATTGATCACGACTCGCCACATGAGTCATCTCCACCTCACCATTCTTCACATGTTCTCGTATGGAATGAAAACGCACATCAATGTGCTTGCTTATTTCATGATGCACCGGGTTCTTTGCCAATTCTATTGCGGACTTGTTATCCACTCGAATTTCCGTTGGCTTCTCTTGATAAAAATTCATCTCCTTCAATAACTTGCGTAGCCATATAGCATGACATACACATGATGATACGGCAACATATTCTGCTTCATAAGTTGATAAAGTAACAATCGGTTGTTTCTTCGAGAGCCATGTAAATGCTGTACCTCTATTGAAAAATACGAAACCCGAAGTGCTCTTTCTATCATCCACATCTCCACACCAATCACTATCGGAATATCCAATAAGATCAAACTCGTTGGTACAACGATAAAATAAGCAATGAGATAGTGTACCTTTGATGTAACGAAGAATTCGTTTTATGGCTTTCCAATGCGTCATTTTTGGCTCCTCCATATATCAGCTCACTAAGCCGACTCCATATGCAATATCCGGCCTTGTGCATGTGAGATACCACAAACATCCCACCAAACTTCTGTAAACAGTTGCATCAACTTCTATACCTTCATCATATCTGGATAATTTTATGTCACTCTCAACCGGAGTACTAACGGGATTATAATCCTCCATTTTGAACCTCTTCAATATCTCCTTAGCATATGCTTCTTGAGACACAAAAATTCCAGATTCATCTTGCCTTACTTCTAACCCGAGAAAGTATGACATATGACCCAAATCGGTCATCTCAAACTCCTTTGTCATTTCCAACTTGAACTTCTCAATCATGCCCAAATTATTTCCCGAAAAAATCAAATCATCAACATACAAGGCCACAAATAAAATATCATTTTTACATACCTTCACATATAACGCATGCTCGTATCGGCATTGCACAAACCCGTGCTCCTTGAAATATGCATCAATTCGGATATTCCAAGCTCTCGGTGCTTGCTTCAACCCGTACAACGCCTTCTTTAATTTTAACACCTTGTTTTCTTTACCTTCTTTCACATATCCAAGAGGTTGTTCAATGTAGACTTCTTCTTCAAGTACTCCATTTAAAAATGCGGACTTGACATCCATTTGAAAAATACTCCTATTGTTTTGAGCCGCTAACAAAATTAGTAATCGAATTGTCTTCATTCTTGCAACCGGGGCAAACACCTCTTCATAATAGCATTCATCTCGCCTTCTATCATTTCGCCACTAATCTCGCCTTGTATCTTTCTATCTCACCTTGTGCATTTATCTTTTTCTTGTAAACTCACTTCACACCAATAAGCTTATGACCCTCGGGTAACGTCGCAAGTTCCCAAGTATCATAATTCACAATAGCATTCATCTCCTCTTGCATTGCGGCTTGCCATTTTTCATCTTTAACGGCTTGCTCAAATGTGATATCCTCCGCATCCGCCAAAAGACACACCAAATGCAATTCATTTGTCGCCTCGTAAAGATCTCTCAAGCTTCTAGTTTTTGGTGTTCTCGGCTCATCTTCATTGTCGGATAATGGCGAAGAAGTTTCAGCTTGTGTTGATGTATTTGTCGGTGTAGAGATTATTGTCGATGTCGCCTTTTGCATCTCTTCATGTGACATCTCCTCCATGTAACTCCAATTCCACATGTCTTCTTCATTAACCTGCACATCACAACTCACATGTACCTTTTTACTAATAGGATCATAGAGATTATATGCCTTAGATTTCTCATCATAGCTAATAAAAATCAGCTTGTTGCTTTTATCATCGAGTTTTGTGCACTTTTGATCCGGAATGTGAGCATAAGCCACACTTCCAAACACCTTCAAATGAGCCACTGATGGCTTGACACCACACCATGCTTCTTGTGGGGTTAAACTCTTCAAACTTGCTGTTGGACATCGGTTTTGTAAGTAAACCGCGCACCTCACCGCTTCAGCCCAAAATTCCTTCGGCATATTTTTGCTCTTTAACATGCTTCGAACCATGTCGAGTATGGTCCGATTCTTTCTCTCTGCTACTCCATTTTGTTGTGGTGAATAAGGGGCTGTTAAGAACCTTTTAATACATTTCTCTTCGCAGAATTTCATGAACTCCTTTGAGGTAAATTCACCACCTCTATCAGGCCTCAACCCCTTTATGCGCATACCACTCAAATTTTCAACAAGCGCTTTAAACTTCTTAAAAACTGAAAAAGCCTCTGATTTTTCCTTCAAAAAATAAACCCAAGTTCTTCGGGAATAGTCATCAATGAAAGTAATAAAATATCGGTGATTACCAAAAGAGTTTGGAGTGATTGGACCACATATATCGGTATGAATCAATTCAAGCACCTTCTTTGCACGATAACTTGCTTCCTTCGGAAAAGAGTTTCTTTGGTGCTTCCCTAACACACAACCTTCACAAAATTTATCACAGTGGTCTATTTTTGGTATTCCCTTCACCATTCTTTTATTTGCTAATTCTTTCAAACCTCGAAAATTTAGATGACCAAACCGCAAATGCTACAACCAAGTTTCATCCTCTACACATGTCTTTAAATACTTTGCTTCAACATTCACCAAATTTAATTTAAACATGCGGTTTTTGGTCATTTCCACTTGGGCTAGCAACCGACTATTTTGGTCCCTCAAATAAAGTATTCGGTCTTTCATAAAAATCGTGTAACCACGTTCCAACAATTGACCCAAACTCAAAATATTACTCCTCATCTCCAGAATTTTACCGATAAACCCCTAATTTCCATCTTTACATTGAAAAAGAATTTTACCTTGGCCTTTGACTTGCACTTTTGAGGTATCTCCAAATGACACATGACCATCAACAACACCTACAAGTTCTGTAAACATGTGCTTGTATCCACACATATGGTTGCTTGCACCGGTGTCCAAGTACCACACCGAATCACTTTTCGCATCGGCCTCTTTGCTTGCTAACAATAGCAGTCCATCACTGCCTTTCTCTTCATTTTTCTCATTCTCGTCCTTCTTCTCATTATAATAACATTCTGCTGCATAATGCCCATATTTTTTACAATTATAACATTGAATATTGTACTTACTTGATCTTCCTCTACCTTGACCTCGGCCTCCGCCGTACGAGTTTTGTTGGTTCTTCTCTTCCTTATTCTCATGATATTGATCTTATCCTCTACCACGGCCTCTGCCACGGCCTCTACCTCGGCCTCTATAGCCACCACGGCCTCTGCCACGATTACCTTCACTGCTGCCCATTTTTTCTTCTTTGATTGTCGCCTTGGCTTGAAGTGCTTCCTCCAACACTTCTTGCTTCTTTTTCTTCTTTCTCTGTTCTTGAGCTTCTAAGGAACTTGAGAGCTCATCTACGGTTAATTCTGCCAAGTTTTTCGACTCTTCTATTGCACACACCACATTCTCAAAATCTTCGGTTAAAGACCGCAATATTTTGTCTACTACTCGACCATCGGTTAGAGTCTCACCATTTCTCTTCAATTGATTGACAATGGTTTGTACCCTCGTGATGTAGTCGGATACACCTTCTGTCTCCTTCATTTTCATCGCTTTGAGCTCACCACGAAGAGTTTGTAGGCGCACTTGTTTGACTCGCTCAGCACCTTTGTATGCATTCTCGAGTATCTCCCATGCCGCCTTTGAAGTTGTTGCACCTGCAATTTTCTCAAAACCAGATTCATCAACTGCTTGAAACAAAAGATAAAGTGCAGTTTTATCTTTCATACGCGTTTCTTTCAACACTTTTAACTGATTCGCCATCAAATTGCCCGTTGCATCCGGCTCATTATAGCCGGCTTGTACTACTTCCCACACATCTTGTGCACCGAGCAAAGCCTTCATTTGTATACTCCAATTATCATAGTTGTTCTTTGTGAGATGCGGCAATAGAACTTGTCCCAACGATGTTACCGCGGAGCTTGCCATGGCTCTGATACCAATTTGTTAGTATTTGATAAAAACTTAATATATTTAATAGTGGAAGAGAGAACACTCAATGGCAGAAATTTAACTTGTATTATCAATATTCTCTTGCTCTCTTACATGCAAAATACTCCTTACACATTATATAGGCCCATAGGAACTTTCTACACACTCAACTATCACTAAATAACATTTAATCCTCTCATTAACCCTCTCTATTTCCTATACACGTTTTTATTCTTTCAAGACATCCTAAAAGACCACAACATGACTTCTAGAGAACTCCAAAATAATCATGACAATTCTAGAGAGTTCCAACAATTAACTAAAACATTTGACCAACTAATTAAGTTTATTATTTCTAACAAGTTCTACCCCCCAGAGACAGTAATTGTCCCTTCCAGTTATGCAATTTTTTCTCTATTTTATCAACCAAAAATCTTCATTCCTGCACACTAAGTTTTTTATCATGTAGTGGTAAACCTAAATATTTGATTGGGAAGGAGGCTGTCTTACACTTGAATGTCTTAGCCAAAGATTTAGTGTGATCAGTATTAATACCATACAATTCAGTTTTCTCTAGGTTTACTCTAATACCCGACACTGCCTCGAAGGCTTGCATAGCCCACCATGTAGCTTCAATTACTTCATGCTTAGCCTCTAAAAACAAAATAGTATCATCGGCGTAATAACAATTAGTGATTGCTTGATTGTTAAAACATGACGGCCCGATACCTCTAATTACTTGTGCATTTCTACCCTTAACAAAAAATTTACTTAGTGTGTCGGATGCCAAAATGAATAAGAAGGGAGATAGAGGATCTCCCTGCCTTACTCCTCTCTTGCAAAAAAAAAAAAATGTAAGATCACCGTTGATGCTAATACATGACTGTGAACTCAACAGCCATTGTTCAATCCACATTATCCAATGTGTACCAAAACCTCTACTTTTAAGAACTTTCAAAAGATATCCCCAGTTAATCTTATCGTATGCCTTTTCAAAATCCACTTTTATCACTACTCCTTGTTGGTTATGTTTCTTACTATAGTGTGTAACTTCTTGTCCTATAAGCACATTGTCAAGTATATAACTATTAGGTAAAAAAGCGGACTGACTTTCATCAATGATCCCGTCCATAATTTTTGCTAATCGCTGTGTGAGTATTTTGGAGATAAGTTTAAAACTACAGTTTACTAAACTGATGGGTCTGAATTTCCCAATCGTAATATCATAACTCTATCCGTTGCCATGACAAAGGGTATTATTCATCAAGCCATATTGATGTAAAATTTGATGGTACTAACTACTCGGTTTAGAGCCAAGCGGTGGTGATGTATGTCCGTGACAGAGAAAGAACAAAGCACCTTACGGGAGAGCCGGCTTCAGCATCCCCAACTGAACCATCATGTCAAAAATGGGTAACTGACGATGTGGTGGTGAAAGGGTGGATTATTAATTTCCTCGAACCATGACCGATGGGGAGTTATATATGATACCCTACTGCTAGAGATGTATGGGAAGCAATTGCTACAACCTACTACGGCAAAAGTGATGAGGCCCAGGTATATGCTCTCAACCGCCAAGTCATACGTGTTAAACAAGAAGGACGAGCCATTGAAGAATACTTCTACGAGCTCCAAGGGATGTGGCATGAAATCAAGTTCCGTTGTCCAAACCCCATGGAGTATGCATGTACACATCGACAAATTCAACACCTTCATTCAAAAGACAAGGGTATACACCTTTCTCGATGGGCTTGATGACATGTCAGATGGACTAAGAGCACAGGTGGTGATGCTTAGTCTGTTTCCTTCAATTGAACAAGCGTACGAGTATGTAAAGAGAGAAGCTACTCGACAATGAATCATGATCAAGGGAGGAGTAGAATCAAACTCGTTAGCTATGATCTCCAAAGGATACAAGTCGGGTAAGGGGTATAATTTTTAAAACAAAAGTTACTCACCATCTTCTTATAATGACAAGGGTAAGATGAGATGCACGAACTATGGCAAAAGTCGGCACACGAAGGAACAATGTTTTGAAGTGGTGGGCTATCCGGATTGGTGGAAAGGAGATAAAAAGAAGAAGTATGAACGGGCAAAGGGGTAGTAGCCACAGCTGCAACTGTGGGCAGCTAGTAGCCAGCAACAACAACAAGAACCAGCCAGCAGCCAACATCAACAAGCAGCAGAACCGAACCATTATGGTCAGTAGGTAGCAACTAGAGCCGAGGAAGAGAACCATAACAGTGAAGGTAAAAATAGTGGATTTAAAATGAGCATAGATAAGTGTAATATTTCAGATATTAATAGAAATAGAGAAAATAAATGTTGGGTTATTGATTCGAGTACAACCGATCACATGACAAACGAAAAAACAGCTTTAGAAATCTTATGTAGACCACGTAAAACTGTAATAATTAATGCAAATGAGGAAATTTATCATGTAGATGGTGGAGGGGAGATTATTTTATCAAATCAAACCAAGCTAAAAAACACGCTTGTGGTTTCTTCCCTAGCAACAAAGCTGATATATGTGAGCCAACTTACAAAGGATCAAAATTGCATGGTGCTTATGTTCCATGACTATTATGTATTCCAGGATATTCTCACGAAAAAAATCATTGGCCATGGTACTAGACGAGATGAGTTGTACTACTTGGATGAATCTGAAACTGGCAACAATTATATAGTAGGGGGATCATATATCTACTAGAATAAAACTTGGGTATGGCATAAAATACTAGGTCACCCGTCTTTTGGATACATGAAAAAACTTTTACCCAATTTAGTTTTGCATTCAGATATTAAAGATTTTGTTTGTGAAACTTGTATCAAATCTAAGAGTCATAGAAAAACTTATTGTAGCAGTCCAAATAAATGTAAGAATCCTTTTTATTTGATACATATAGATGTTTGGGGACCATTTCTTATAATTTCCAAATCTGGTTGTAAATGGTATATTTCATTTATTGATGACTGCTGCAGAATGACTTGGCTCTATTTACTTAAAACAAAAGATGAGGTTACTATAGTGATTCAAGGGTTCCATAAATTGCTAAAGACTCAATTTGGGGAAAAAAAATATCATCAGGAGTGATAATGGGATGGAGTATTTAAACAAAAGGGTACAAACTTCTTTTTAAAGAAAATAGAATTATTCATGAGACAACTTGTGTAGGAACACCTCAGCAAAATGGCATTGCCGAATGAAAAAACATACATCTCCTTGAAATGACCCAATCGCTACTACTTGAAAATAAAGTACCTCCTATGTTTTGGGATAATGCCCTTTCATTTGCTGTATACCTCTCAAATCGTACACCCACAAGTGCAAATGATTATAAAAACCCCATCCAAGTCCTATCAGCTCATATGACCATACAATCTGTCTTAAATCTGCCTCTTAAAATATTTGGGTGTGTGGGTGTGTTGCTTACATCCATATACAAAAATCATTTCGCACAAGGTTAGAGCCTAGGGTTGAAAAGTGTGTTTTTAGTGAATGGGAGAAAATAAGAAAGGTTATAAATGCTATAATCCAGGTACTAGAAAATTCCATAGTACCTTGGATGTTACCTTTTTAGAAAATGAGTCATTTTTTAACAAAATCCAAGTTCTGATTCAGGAGGGCAGTAGTCATGCTGAACCAGACTTTTATTTAACTTTTTTATCCAATCAAGCGGCAGCTGGTTCTGGTCCAGGCCCAACAACTCAATCAGGTCCAGCAGTAGCTGATTCGGGTGTAGGCCTAATAACTCAATCAGGTACAGCAGCAGCTGATTCGGGTCAAGGCCCAGCAGCTGATTCGGATCCAGCAACAGTAGATTTGGGTACAGATCTAGCAAATAAGTTGGGTCCAGTAGCAGTTGACTTAGTTTCAGAAAATGATGGAGGTTATGAGCAACAAAATCAAGCAGAAACAGGTCAGTCGGTCCCTTCTCCAAATGAAATTAAGCTATGGATAAATCTTACTGAGGAAATACCACTAGAGGATAACTACGAGGTATGTTCTTTTGAAACCCAACCTAGATTTCCTACACGTGTTAATCGTGGAAAGCCACCTAGAAGATACATCCCGGAAGATGGGACGACTAAAGAAATAATATATCGAATTGCAAGTTATACCTCAACAGAAAAATTGCCACAACCATTAAAGAATTGCACAGACCAACTATCTTCTATAGCCATACCCGAAAATGTTGAAGATGCCAAATAGAGCAAGAAATGGACTAGAGCAATGAATAGAGGCTCTCGAAAAAAATTCTACGTGGAAAATAGTTAATTTACCACCAGGAAAAAGGAAAAAGGATAGTTGGGTGTAAATGGGTGTATTCAATTAAATACAATGCAGAGGGAAGATTGATCTGCACAACACATACATTATTTCATATATAGATAATATTTGATTTGCTTGTAATATTAGATTGTGTATTCAATGTTTCACACATGCATATATGTAATTGATTTGAAAAGGATACCAAGTTATGTTGACAAATAGGAGATGCTACAGCCGTGTAATCAATTAAGAAAGAAAAGTAACAAAAATCTGAGAGGGAAGGGAGATTAATGAGAGTCTTGTGTTCTTGAGTTATTCTATTATTATTTTTGACAAGCCGGCCAACTGCTTCATAAAGTCTGGTAGTAACTTCCATATTTGAAGATTAGTTAATTAATTTGTTGTTGGCAATTACAATTCAGTTTTAGAGAATGATGCTTATTTTCATATTTTGGTTTTCGAATATTCTATTCTTTAATATATTCAGTTATTCTATGTATGTGTGGTGAGAAAGATTCATCGTGCATGGACTTACTCTTGCAAATATTTAGTTCCTAGAAAGTTGACTGCTGGGAAGCTTTAAGGTCCAGGTGCTAGGAATATCGACCAAAGAAACAGTGATTAAATTGAACCTTTTCTTCAAAGCTTATATCTGCTCAACTATTTGGAAACCAAATGCAATAACAGTCTAGAACTTGGTAACTGAATGATTGATCTTTTGCATATGTTCCACTGAACTACTGAAGACGGGGCTGTTTTAGCTACCTCCTCTTGCCACCTCAAAATAAAAATATGAAAATATTTTTCTTGACTTCATTCGTCCCTCCCCACAGACAGGAAATTAACTAGTCCCATTAGTTAGGCGATTTCAATCAGCCTCGTCCCTTTCACATATATTCTAGTACAAAATTATTACTACCAGATCAATCATATTTCGTAAATAATATAAAATGAACAATTGCAAAGATAATCATTCTTGAACCCTCTAGCTCTAATTCAATATATTGCTTACGTGCTTCAATGACCAATCTAGATTAAATATTCAACGTTTGAATGTACACCAAACCTTTGAGGTAATACGTTTAAGAATACTATCCGAATTATGAATATTATTTTTAAGATTATTCCGACTCAGAAAATTAATTTTTTTTAAAAAATAAATCAAACTGATATATTTCTTATATTGATTTGTTTGTACAGTGGGCATTATATAGCCAAAGGAAAAAAATAATTGTTGGAAAAATAAATGGTAACTTTCTATAAAAGAAAAAAGGTCGAGTAACTTTATCTACTAATTTAGTTGCTCTCTTTATTCCTTAACTTAGCCTACGATGAACTATACCCAAAGAGGGTCCTCTGAGGCTAATATGAGTCTGTAATCCTCTTTATTTTTAACACTCATCCTCAAGTTAGGCGTGTAAATATCAATTAACCCTAACTTGCCTATATTTTGTTAAAATAGTTTCGGATATAAACCCTTTGTAAAGACATCAGCTAATTGGTCTTCACTTCTTACAAATGAAGTCTCAATTTCTTTAGATTGAATCTTCTCTTTAATGAAATGGCAATCAACCTGGATGTGTTTGGTTCTCTCATAAAACACCGGGTTGTATGCTATATAACGTGCCGATTGATTGTCGCAAAACATTTGCATTGGCAATTGAATTTGAATTCCAAAATCCAAAAGGAGTTACTTGATCCATGTTAATTCACTTGCGGTGAATGCCATGACACGATATTCCGCTTCGGCACTTGATCGTGCCACAACATTTTGTTTCTTACTTTTCCATGTGACTAAATTTCCGCCTACAAAGGTGCAAAAGCCGGTTGTCGATTTTCTATCAAAGCTTTTGGTCCAATCTGCATCGGAATAGCCACACACTTTATTAGAATTATTGCATTTCATAATAATTCCCTTGCTAGGGTTCCTTTTAAATATTTAAATATTCTATTAATAGCCTCTAAATGTGGTGTTCTTGGATTATGCATGAATTTACTAAGTTGACTTACGGAATATGAAATATTCGGACGGGTTACCGTAAAATAAATCAATTTTTCTACAAGTCGTTGGAATTGGTTTATATATATCTTCTAATAATTCACCATCCTTGGTATTTAGTTTGTATTTACGGTCTATTGGTATGGAGGCCGGTTAACTACCCAATTTCCGGTTTCCTTTAACAAATCTAAGGTGTATTTTATTTAAGAAATAAATAAACCTTGACTTAAATATGCTATTTCTATTCCCAAAACATATTTTAAATAACCTAAATCTTTAATGTCAATTTTTTATTTTAATTGAAATTTTATTATTTTAATTTCTTCTTGATTATTTCCGATGATTATAAGGTTGTACAAGCACGATAGTAGTGTTAGTTCCTATAATTTTAACAAATAGGGAATGATTGGCATTATTAATTTTAAAATTACACGAAATTAAATAAGAGCTTAGTTTTTCATACCATGCCCTTGGAGATTGCTTTAATCCATAAATTGAATTGTTCAACTTGCAAACTAATCTTTGATTATTTTCTTTATTATGGCCGAGTGGTAAATTCATGTATATCTCTTCTTCAATAGTTCCTTGAAGAAAGGTATTCTTAACATCCATTTGGTATAATTTCCAATTTTAGTTTACTGCAATTGATGAAAATAAAATTCGTACGGTATTCATTTTGGCAACAGGTGCAAATGTCTCATAATAATCAATACCATAGGTTTGTGTATACCCGTTGGCAACTAGATGAGCCTTGTACCGTTCTATTGTACCATTGCTATTGTACTTAATTTTATGTACTCATTTATACCCTACGGGTTTTTTATTTTGTGGTAATTGTATAATTACTCATGTTTCATTTTTTTCAAGATAATTAATGGCTTTGGTCCAAACCGGATTATTAATGGCTTTGGTCCAAACCGGATTATTAATGGCTTCAAGATAATTGTTTGGTTCTTGTTCTTTTTCAATTGAAGTAAAAAAAAACTCTATGGTTAGAAGAGATACTACCATATGAAATAAAATATTGTATAGGATATTGTACCTTATGGAGCCGTTCGGCAACAAAGAATTAAGAGTGAAGGATTAAGAGCTTAAGGAACGCTAAAGAACCGATGTTCGGTTGTCTTAATCCACGGGTGAAGGATTAAGTGCTTAAGGAGGGAGTATAGGTGCCTTAAAGTTCGGGCAGGAGATTAAGATCCGGACAAAAGAAGGCTAAAGGAGGTGTTCTTAATCCGGGCTAAGGAATTGGTGTTCGGCGGGATTAAGCGGCTAAGGAAGCTAAAGGAAGCAGATTAAATCTTAAGGAGGCTTAATCCACGCTTGCCGAACAGCCCCTATAAGTTATGTAATCTCTTAACTTTGTTGAAGGATTTTTTTTTGAACCAACCTTCTCAATAGTATTTCTTCTATGTTTTGATCTCCTTCATTTGAGGATATTTCTTCTATTTCCTCCTCATTTTCACTTTCATTTTCATTTTCGGTTGCAATTCCAATTTCTATTGGTCTTACCTCTTCTATCGATGGATTGGATTGGATTGGGGTAATACAATCTCTTTGAAAGACTCTAATAGATTCTTCATGAATTTTTTCTTTGTAATATGTCACATTTTCTAAGAAGGTCACATTCCTTGAAATGTATAATTTTTTGTTCTTAGGATCATAGCATTTATACCTCTTTTTTGTGATGAATAACCCAAAAAATAGACTTAATTGAAGTATAATCCAACTTGTCTTGTTTATTATTCTTGTGTACATAACATGTACAACCAAATATTTTCAAATGCTCAATGTTGATTTTTCTTTGGTAAGAAATTTCTAATGGGCTTTTGTACTCTAAATTAATACTTGGCAATCTATTTATCAAATATGTAGCAGTAAGAACGGCATTTGACCAATAAGTTTTTGGAACATTATTTTGAAATAAAAGTACTCGAGACATTTCAAATAAATGCCTATTTTTTCTTTCTGAAACACTATTTTTTTGAGGTGTATACACACATGTTGTTTGATGTAAAATTTATTTTTCTTTAAAGAAATTTGAAAAATTTTGATTTACAAATTTCGTTCCATTATCGGATCTAAAAAATTTAATTTTTGCTTCATATTGATTTTCTATGAAGTTATAAAAGTCTAAGAATTGTGAAAACACTTCACTTTTATCTTTTAATAAATATAACCAAGTTGTTTTAGAGAAATCATCAATAAATATGACAAAATATATGTATCCATTAAAAGAGTTAATTGGGGCCGGTCCCCATACATCCGAGTGAACTAAATCAAACAGTTTTTCGCTTTTACAACTTGATAATTTGAAAGGCAACCTAGTATGCTTTCCTAGCTTACAAATTTCACAACTACTATTATCTATTTTTGAAAAATTAAAAAAACTATTTAAAATCTTGTCGGAAGAATGTTCAATTCTTCTATGCCAAAGTACGCTTAATTCTTCATTTTTTGTAGTATTGAGATTGAATTTTTCCTCACTCAAATAATAAAGCCCATTTTCTAGAAATCATTCACCAATCATAACCTTGGTTATCCAATCCTGAAAAATCACATTTTTTGTCAAGAAAATGAGTTCACAATTCAACTCATTTGTGATTTTACTAATAGATAATAAATTGGATGAGCAATTTTTTAAATACAAGACATTTGGAATTATTTTTGAAAAAATAATTATTGAGCCTTCTCCACGAATTTCCATTTTATCACCGTTTGCCATAATAACAAATTTTTTGGTTTCGTATTTCCTATAAGAGGTTAATAAATTTTTATTTCCAGTCATGTGATCTGTGGCACCTGAATCCAATATCTATCTAGAATTATTTGAAAAATAAGATAAATTTGCAACACAAATCATACCAGATGTCTTTTGATTTTCCTGTTTCTGATCCAACATCACAGTGAGTTACTGGAGAAGCTGCCTCATGGGATCCAGCGAATTTATTGATGAGGAGGCCCCAACGCTTCTAATAGCGGACGGCTCAGATGCGTTTCTCCATTCCCCAGCGCCTATCTTAGCGGACACTTCTCCTTCCGCCACAAATCCCCTCTTTTCAACTTCCCCTTTCTCCCCTTTTCGATCTCCAGCTCCACCTTTCTTGTGCCACTTGGGCCGGAGGTGAGGGTACAGGAACTAGCATTAGTCCTTGCGATGTCCCTCTCTCCGGCAATGATCGCATTTTACCTCTGCCTGGTCTCCTCTTACCTCCGGCCTGTGACTAAGGTTAGGTCTTGCCGTGACTATGAAGGCTATGGTTTCTGAAATTTCGGAAGGTTGTGCCACCATGACAGTCCTTCTTGTTTCTTCCCTGTCTATCATCGCTGCCACCTCGTCTGAGGTTGGTAATTCGGCAAGCAACAATATTTGGGATCTCACGGCTTCATAGGTGGAATCGAGGCTTGCTAAGAACTGAAAAATGTCATCTTGTTCTTCTCGCTTTTGGATTTCAGCGAGGTCAGTGGTTGGAGGTCGATAAACCCTAAGTTCATCTTTCTTGTTTTGAAGGTAACCGTATAATTCCATTGTTGGTTGCCCTTGTTGCTGTTTTGCTTGTTGGTAATCTCTTTGAATTTGGTACAGTTGATGGTTTGCCCTGTTGTGAAGGATTTGATAAAGGTAACCGTATAATTCCATCTTTTTTCAACGTGACCCAACATGTTTTATCTACATTTTTATTTATGTGTTCGTTATTATTTGATAACAAAAATCCGATGGACAACTGCAAAACGTTTGATAAACTATCTGAGTGGACCGATCCCTCCTGAAATTGGTCAGCAACAATATGTTGACGGGGACAATTCCATCTCATTTTAGGAACTTAGTACACTTGCTATATCTCCTAGATTTAAGCACAAATTCTTTAACCGGGCAAATACCAGTAACACTAGCGCACTTAAATCATGTTACAAAATCGAAATTTGTCTCATAACAATCTTACTGGTCATATTCCGTCTTCATTGGAAAACTTGTTAAGCTTGTCAACTATGGATTTGGGATACAATCAACTACAAGGTCTAGTGCCTAATAAAAGGTTCTTTAAGAAAGCCCAAAAAGAATGGTTTATACATAACACAAATCTTTGTGGCACAGTTGATGTTTTGCCCTCTTGTGAAGGATTTGATAAAGATATGAACGACAGAACTAGACTACAAATGGATAAATTGATTGCAATTCTAACTTGCTTAGGTGCATTAGTAACCCTTTTTGTACTCTGGCTTATTTACCTCAAATACTCAAAAAGGATAAAAGCCAAACCAGAGCACATTGCTAATCCTAGTACAGGAGACATTTTTTTGGTGTGGAATTTTGATGGGAGAGATGCATACCAGGAGATAATAAGAGCCACATTTAAAAAGTGTTATGTTAATGTGTTCATTAATTTTTCAAACCAGTAATATTTACTTTTCTAAATATTTTGTTAGTTTTCTGACCTCCTGTCATCTCACTAATTACTGTAGTTAATGCTTTGCTTCTACCATCTATATCAGGACTTGTATCAAGCACACTAAGGAGAATTGGGTGACATATTAACAGAACACTTTTTAAGTCATGCACCACACAAACACTTCAAGTGAAAACACCACTACATATGCCGTCATTTTTTTTCATAACCAAAAAAATAAATAAAATAATATTAATAACCAGACCCCCAAAAAAATTTCAACCATGCCCAAACCGCCTCCCCAGGGGACGGTTTACCCAATTTTTCTATATTAAGCCGTTTTCTCTCTCTCCTGGTATTACAAGTACGGAATATGAAGTGCAGGTTCAAAGTGAGATCATTCCACCGGTTATGAGCCAAAATGACATTATAGAAACTCATTAACGCGCATGCAAGTACAAAGTCATTTTAGGCGAGAACAATCAAGTAATGTGCGAGTGCCAAGGCCCTCAGTTAGTTCGCATACCGTGTTCTCATGTTATGGCGGTTTGCCGAGAACGAAACTTTTCTGAGGACGTATTTGTTGATAACTATTACTGTACCGATTTCCTTCTGCACACCTGAACACCATCATTTCACAGCTACCCCAACCAGTCCCAGTGGCCATACTACCTTGAGCCTACGGTGGTTCCCGATAAGAAATGAATCAGGAAGGGGAGGAGGAAACATAGGCAGTGAACAATGCATATGGACAGGATGCAAGGTCGTCAAGTGAGACATGAGACTCACCGTTCTACTACTGAATGATCGTACACAACTTAAAATTGATTTGAAATTAAATTTAAATATTGATACTGAATGTTCAATGAAATGCATTGCAGAGGCAATAATCGAAGAAAACGAAAAAGAGAATGCTAGGGTGGTTGGCAAAATTCTGGACCTTCTGGAAGCAGGCGACCCAGTCAGGAAAGCCACTCAATGAGTAGTCAGGGCTCTACAACTGCAGGTGTCGCGCCGTCATCCACTTCCAGAAACCTAAGCAGTAGACTTAGTTTGTTGAGCCGCAGGAAAAGTTAATTCAGCATATATTGCATTTATATTTTTATCCTATATTCCAGACTTATTTGTTCAGTTATACTATGAACATAATTATAATATTAAAAACATAATATTACAAAATACATAAATTATAAATATAATTATAATGAATATCCATCATCATATTAAAAACAAAATAAAACAAAATAAAAATGAATAAGTAAACCACCCCTGGGGGGGGGGGCGGGTTGGGCTGGGGGTAAACTGTCCTCTGGGGGGGCGGGTTGGGCTGGGGGTCAACCGCCCCCTGAGAGAGCAGTTTGGACATGGTTGAAATTTTTTTGGAAGTCTGGTTATTAATATTATTTTATTTATTTTTTTGTTATGAAAAAAAATGACGGCTACATATGCCTAGTGTGCTGCATTAATAAAAAACTTTTGTCAAAATGTTTACCTGAGAAAATTGTAAAATCATCACAGATATATATACTCATCTGGAAAGAAACGAAAATGTGGATCCCCACTGGTTCCACAAAATGGTACCCACGGCGGAGAACTTACCCGCAATTTTTTTTTTTTGCCAAAATCGATCATTGAAAACCCCAAAACTATGTAATATAAAGATGAAATCACTGTTGATGGACACAAGTTATATTATCTTCTTTTACAAAAACAAGTGTAATCTCTCATCTATCTCTAACAAAACACAATTTTTTTTTCCCACATGATAAGCTTCAATATGGTAGTTTAACTTCAGAGAAACTTGTGGGGCACCGAGTCAAAGTCATCCAACTCATATCTCGTTCGCTCTCTCCCAATCTGTACCATTAGTATACAAAATTAAACTCAGAAGAAACTTTGAAGAAAAAAAATTACTTGCTATGTACTGCATAATATGCAACCATTGATTCAGGATAAAGATTTTAACAGAACAGTTTTATGCAGTGCATGAAACATATGGAGTACTGTTTTTATTCTATAGTCTGTGCGTGCGCTGTATAAAGCTAAAACTACTTTGTTAAATTTCCCCTTGATTCAAGTACAATTTCCATTACTTGTGTATAAATAAAGATTAAGCTTTACCTTATTCAGATAGGCAGGATCACAAGACATTTGCTCATTTATTGAACTCAATTTCTTTGACAATGCCATTAATCTAGAATAGAAAAATTAACAAAAATATCATTTCAAGTATGCATCAATTAAGGGGATAAGTTCATATATACCACTCAAAACTTTGAAATTAGATATTACCCCCACCAAATTCTATAATTACGTATTTACAATCCAAAATTTTCATAACTGAAATGCTGTTTATTTTTAAATAAATTTATCTTGGCAACCTCTGTGAAGCATCTCAAAAGAGAGAGAGATTCTGGTAGTTTCCTGAATTTACCTTCTTTCTTTCATCTGGTTTTTTCTTATTAACTAGGTTGTTTGTTGTTTTATTGGTACTAAGTCAACTGGTACCGGTTTTAGATGTGCTGGTACCGTCCACTGGTACAAGGATGTAAACTTTATTATTTTCATTTCAATACAAGGTCTGGCAGCTGCTGTCAGCATTTCAAGAGAGAGATAGAGAGAGAGAGAGAGAGACAGAGAGAGAGAGAAGAGTTACCTTGTAATGGAAAAATCAATCTGGTTAACCATTTCACAAGTTTTGTACTCCTCTGGATCTTCATGGAAAATGACCATTCCATCCCTTTGGTTTATTGTTGCATGTATCTCCCCGTCTTGTATCTGAATAATAAAGAGGTTGTATTTACATAAACCACAATGAAATCGATGAAAATAAATTATCAAAATAAACACACAAACTGACCATATGAAGCACATGTAATTCAGCCTCCTTTGGATCATTGAGTTGTACCGAATTGGAGATGTCTTGGAGCGACAGGGTCAAATAAGTTTGAGTAAGCCTCTGGATATTTCGCTTGTACAAAGATGATAAGACTTGCTTCGCCAATCCCAAATTATTGTCCTAAAAAATAACAAAAATAACAATTATAACTCGGTTCAAAGAATATAGCTGTCAGTGCTGGCTTAGTTAAATTATGGCATGTATGAATCCAAGGTGATAAGAGTATATTGGTAATCCTTGAGTAGATTAAATAAAATGAGTGAGACTATGGTACTATGCATAGCACACATCGTCCATACTATGGATCCATATCTCCATTTTGAAATTTCAAACAGATGATCCCAACCGCTTAATATGATCCCCATATGAAAAGTACTCAGATGCTAGGTTTCATATATTTTACAACGTTTTTACTATTATTTTAGGTAGATAGAAAATCACTACTTTTGGATGGTCCAGAATCTTGAGATCAAGTGATTTTATACCTATCTAAAAAAATACTAAAATATACATAAAAAAAATGTAAAATTTGGCATCCAAGAACATTTTCATATGGAGATCATGTTGAATGGTTAGGATCAACTATTTAAACTTGAAAATGGAGATATGGATCCATAGTACAGACTGATGTGCGCTATGCATAGTACCATAGCTTCCCTATAATTAACATATGTGAACTGACGAAGGCGATCATGTTTCAGATGTTGAAACAAAATATAGAGTAAACACATAATCATTACTCACAGATTGGAACCGTTCTATGTTTTGTTGAATACAGGCCTCAATTTCAGAGTGTGTTCCAGTGCCATAAACTGCAATCAGTTCATGATACACCTGAAAAAGAAATAGAATTAACAAAAAAGGTCATCACAAAATTCTAACCACATGAGATTTTAAGAAACTGCAAATTTCATAGAAGGGAAGTGTTGGTTACTGTCAGCTATGTGGTATTTAAAAAATTTCCTTGTTGGATAATATAAATAACAAATCTATATTTATAACCATACAGCAATGTGCTGTATACAAATATTTTACAGGTTATGCTTAAATTAATAACCTATTACTTGGTGTATGCTAACCTTATAATTTTGAGAATCAATTAAATTTACCTGGGCATAATTCTTCAAGTTCCTTTGGGCAGTAGCAGATGTGTATTTTGGGAAAGATGGAACCTGTTCGAATTATTCAAAATAAATAAATAACATTACAAATTTACAATTAAAGCAAAAAAAATGACTTTATTCCAATATAAGCCAATCTAAGCTTTTAAAAAAAAACAATTAATCCAATATTCTCTTGGCGTTCAAATGGCAATAATGGTTCAATGTTGAGCCTCCAATTAATATAATCTAGGCTCAATTGCAAGAATATATTTGATTTATCAAATTAGAGACATACCTGACCAGAGTAGATAAGAGACACTAGGATATATTTCTTGTATGCTTCAATTGCTATTGCATTTAGATTTGCCATCGGTGAAGTGACTACCTGAATTTTTCAATAGAGTTAACTCATAGAACTGTTACAAGAACTAATCCAAATAATGAATTGGTATCAACTACATATGATATCATACCAGTGTCAGACCAAATATTGTTTCTCCTTTTTTTTTTTCTAGTGACTTGTTCATCAGTTGATCTCATAAAGGTACTATCCTACACAGTGTTTATATGAGTTGTGCCATGCATTAGCAATCACTTATTAGTAGACAAATAGCATAAGTAGATCATACTAACATTTTGTAGGCATTCTAGAGCTTTTCCAAACCTCTTAAGTCCAATATATATCATTCCTCTGTAGATACAAGCAAATAGAAGCGTTAGTATATATGTTACGACATTTGCATAATTACATATTTAGGAAGTATAAAAAAAAACACCTTCTATGCCCTCTTCTAGTTCCCCATAATCAAACATATTTAGTTACCCAATTGCTTCTCATTACCAATGTTTTTTTGGGTAAAGAAATACAGTTACTCTCATATGGCATGCATATAAATGAAATACAGAGATTTTTAGGAAAAGGTTTTGTACCCATAGTAGTAAAAGAGAAAGAGATCCCTTGGATTCTCTGCCTCGAAAATATCACTCTCTAAGACACTCAAGCCAGCCTTGTAGCACTTAGCCAAGAGACAGAGTTGGAGGAAGTCAGAGTGGAGAGTCGTCAGATGCTCTGGCAAGGCCTGGATCTTGTGCACAGCAGATCTCAATGGCACAATTCCTTGGATCGGTGTTTGCTGTCGCATCACCTGATCCTTGAAACATCGACACACCGCTATAACTGTTGTAACAAGAGGAAGAGATCATTTCTTAGATGATTAATCCAAGGAATTTTTTTTTTGTGTGCAAAGAAGGCCAATACTAACCAAAGAACTTTAACAGGATATCAGCAATTATGCCACTAACTTTAGCAACCCCTTTTACCTAAAATTTGTTATTAACCACTAATAAGTAGGTGCTGTAAAGAAAAAAAAGGTTTTGCTATTACATTTTTTAACCACAGTAATACTGAAAATTTACCAAGTACGTGTCAACATGACATCATTAACCAGTAATAAGTACTGATCTCTCCGTTTCATACTAAATAAAGCACAAAAATGCTAACAAAGAAATAATAATTTATCAAGCCTTCAAAACACCCCCAAAATAGTATAAATTATTTCCCATGACTTGATTGATGCCTTGAAACCCAAAACAGTACAAAGATATGTTGAATTAGACTCAGAAAGAGGAAAAGAAGAAAATATACACTTGTCTGATGCCAAACGAATCTGATGAGCAGAGCATGCTTTCAGGAACTCAGCAATAGATGGAAGGAAATCGCCCACTTGTTCTCTTGTGATTGATGAACACAGATAAGCATCCCTACAATTAGACGAGACAGAATAAAAAAAAAGATCTATTATTGCATATACTTACTAAATAGGATAATTACCAGCATTAGTGTACTAACATAACTAGTACAGCATTATACTCTAACCTGGAAAATCACAAGTATTATAAGAAAATTTATTCTAAATTTGAAGACTACCACAGACATAAAAAGGGTACATGTAGATGATCTATCTTCGTAGAAATATGCTTTAATGAAAAAAATTATATCAGTTATTGTGGCTATCTGTAGTTTGGTGGATTACTGAGCTGAAGGTCTGAAAGAGCAAATCAAAGGACATCTTGTTAGATGGATGCCAGAAGGCCTTGATATGATCCCTCTTCAAAGCCTATCAGATCAAAGCTAGGGTACCAATGGTACCAATGCTAATAGAAATCTGACAATGCATACTATAGTAGCTTTTTTAATCTTATGTTCAGTTACCCTAATAAGCTGACAGCTTGTGTGTTGAATGTTTGTGATGTTTGTCTGTTATCTGACATGTTATGTAATGGTACCACTTTGGTACCAGTGTTTTCAATTTTGTATAGGATTTTGAGTTTAGAGATACCCATGCTGGAAAGGTTAACTACAGACCCTATTGATGCAGTTGGTTTTAGCAAAGGACATTCACGATCTAGGGTTTACATCAGAGAAGAAACCTCCTCAATAAGAGAATAACAAGAGAGATTGAGACATAGATTACTTACAAGAGATAGAGGAATCCGAGGGAGTGCTTGGAGGGGTCGAGCTGAGAGAGGAGCGGCGGCAGATTCGCCGATTGCAACCGGAGCGCCTCATCCGACTGTTTAAGGAGAGAGTGGAGCTGCGGCAACTCTTCGGGCTTCGTAAAGGCTTGTATGTGCGCCACTAGGGTTTCGAGCGACTCCATTGTTGCCATGATTTTGCGATTTTGCTTGAGAGGGTTTTTGGCGAGGAGAGGAAAGCGAAAAGAGAGAAATTGCTGGATACATTCCAAGGATGGGACGGTGAAGATAAATGGACTTTATTGGGCCGGATTACACTGGCATAATAATAGAGCACTTCCCGAAATAGCATATCTGTTGAAAGAATGTAGGCCCAAATTGTGGTGAGCAATCTCCTGATTTTTTTGCAAGTGTTGGATAATTTTATTTTTATTTTTAAACAAATACATCTACAAATACAATTAAATGCTTGCACTTACCTATGATTTTAAACAGAAGTATGAATTGTAAATAGGAATTAAATTTTTCTCTATTGTTGTTTTTGAGAGTTATGAGGAGAGAAATATTGAAATTAATTTCTTGTGTATTTTTTTATTACTGTTTACAATCTCTAAGTGCCCTATTTATAATACAATCCTAAACGACTAATTTATTGTACCATTGGTTTTATGTCTATTTGTGGTAACCTATTGGTACCAACTCTGTAACGACTTTTCCTTTATTTACAAAAAAAAAAAAACTATTTTATGCTTGATCTAATCTAGACCCTTTGATTTATGATAAATGGCTGAGATCGATCCTCATCTTCATCAATTTTAACATTTACTGAAAATGGATAGTCAATTCGAAGGAATAACATACAGATAATGAAATATGCAAAAGAAAATGCAGAACAGGTTTCTAAGCCTCTAGTTAGATAAAAGTATACATATTCTCAGTCTTCACCGGAATAAAATCCACTGCTCTCCAAAAATGCTGCTATTCCCTGCTATCCTCTCTATCTCTCTCCTCTTTCTCTCTATCTTCTCTCTCCTCTCTTTTTTTCCTCCTCTTATGAAGAGAAAGATAGAGAAAAAAGTGAAGAGTAGGAAGCTGTTATTTTAAGAAAAAGAGCAGTGGATTCGGATCCGCCTTTACCAGCATGTTTCACGTCGAACTTTAATACTAGGTACCACCACAACAGTTGATTTCTGAGAGCTGCACGCTAGGTGCTCCATGCAAAGAGCTACAACTGACAATCTCAATCAAAGTATCTTTGGCATTGTCACCGGATTGACCACATCAGAATTAAGTGCGGGAACTTTCACTACAGTTGTCACCTAGATAATATAGTCTCTCTGGGTCATGGACATTTAGGGACGGCTCTTAATAAAGGACCGATCCTAATACCACTTTCAAGGTCAGCTATTTGAAATGCTCGATCCTGAAAGGTATCAGTAACAATATCATTCCGAAACCCATTAGGTGATACTATTTGTACATTCTCGACTAGTGGATGGAGCTACCCTCAAGGAATGAGAGTCAATTGACCCCATTTATTTTAATTTTTTTTTCTATTTATGTCTTCTTTTGTATATAGTTTAGAGTAAAATGCTATGGGTAATGTAAAATTAATCTCCATTTGTAGTAGAAAGTTTGTATATGTTTGACCCCATTGTATAAAAGTTTGGCTCCGCCCTTGCTCTAGACCTAGCAAAGTAAAAATAAATAAAAAATTAACACTACTAATGACTCCAAGTAAAATTCAATACAATTCTCAAGTATATTACAATTAAGTTCTAAATTAAGTAATAACATTTTTTTAATTATCGAGAATGGTAGATATTTCTAATTTTTTAAGGTAAATCTGGAGAAAATCCAAGGATTTCGTTAGAAATAACAATAGTGTTTAGTAACCATCTGGTACACTATTGCAGAACATAGATGAAGCAATGAGCATGCATTTACCAACTTTTTTAATACCAGGAGATGGCACGAAACGTACTACAAGAAAAGCTATTTCTGAAAGAGATATTGCTGTGAATAATAATGGTAATCTCATATAAAATAAAAGATATATATTACAACAATATTATATGCACGATGATTATTTCTCACCGCGCGTACATAGAATAAGTGAATATTATTAAAATATAAAAACTTCTAAATACAAAATATGAAATAAAGCATCATGCTCTAAATCTGAATAATATAATTACCAACAACAAACTAATCTTCAAACATAGTAGCTACGTACTACAAAAAATTACGAGGGAGTTGGCCATTCACTTCTAAATACTATTGATCACCTCTTGTCACTACTACAAAAATACAATTTGTACATGGACTTTAACTGAATGAGCTACACGGATTTGGAAACGTGTGCAATAATGGAGTGTAGGAAAGTCAACTATTTACACACGGATAATTATCCGTGTACGATTATACTAATCCTACACGGATTATTAATAAAGAGCCGTGTGGAAAGCCTCCAAAAGTGCACACACCGCAAGAGAGCTACACGGTTTTTTAATAATTATCCATGTAGGAATAGGATTCCTACATGAATATTGACTAAATATCAGTGTAGCTCTCCAAACCTAGCTACACGGATTTTTAAAGTAATATATGTGTAGGAATTCTATTCTTACACGGATAATTATTAAAAACCGTGTAGGAATAGTAATCCTACACGGATATTGCTTTAAAAATCCGTGTAGGCTAGGATAATATTTATTTTTATCTCTTCCTACACAAATTTTATTTAAATATCCGTGTAGGATTTTCCCCTTTTTTTGTATTTTTTTTTTGTTTTTGGCTAGCCTCCACTTTTGCTAGTCATTAAATTATATATAATCAAAATTTTTTTTTTGCCCAAAAACAGATCCCCCAAAACATATATAACAATCAAAATTAATAATTACACTAATTAATTTATACAAATCCATATTGTTTTTTACAAAATTATGAAATAAACAATCTTGTCCACATCTCTCTCACTTGGTTGATTTGCTCGGTTGAGAATGCGGCTTGGCTCCGGTTATACTATAATTATAATTTGAGTTAGTAACGAGACACGGATCGAATTATTGATATTTTTAAAATGAAAATTAATGTAAATTACATACCTCTTTTGGAAATTTAAATTGAATTCTTTCGATCCAACTAAACATGAAAAACATTGTGTAATAAGCGCACTCCCAAGACTGCTTCTGTCGCGTGCACTGAAATTTATATTTATCGGCCTATGTTAGAATAAAAATAATTTTTTGAACTCTAAAATTTAAGTAAAAAAATTATAGGGTGCTCACCGGCATCCACTCAATTTTGAATTTATCTTTCAAGGCCCCTGGTCCTTTTCCTTGCACTCCTCCCTATCGAGCATATTTGTTCCCAGCCCTTACAAAATTATGTGACTGTAATCAGTAATTTCGATCCACAATTTAATTACAATTG
>JAJHPF010000023.1:3506126-3538102 GCA_024447775.1 Carex cristatella | reverse complement strand
AGTATATATATGCCCATTCAGGAACCTCTTAGACTACACACCAAGGCAATCCATAAACGCAGCGATAATTCCATCCCCACTAGTGAGCTCTAATTTTATTAGAAATGGTAAGTGCTTACTTTTCTATGGAAAATAAGTGTTCAAAATCTAATAATTAGGAAAAAATACCTGTGATTTATTAATCATCTTCTAAAATTACTTTTGTGCACTGTGTTGATTTAATGAAGGCGTCAACTCCAGCTATCACAAAGAAGGCCGGGCCAGTCGGCTGGTTATTAGGTGCAGTGATAGATATGGATATGCATGGGGTTACTCGCATTATTAAGATACGCGTTCGTCATTCTGGACATATTGATGCTCTTGCAGTTACTTTTGTACGTAATCGCCTTGAGGAGAGTACCGGGCAGTGGGGCGGCGGTGCAGGAAAATTGACAGAGGTTCTGCCTTTTTGCATTTCTATATATTATGATACTTTTCAACTTAATTTGTGAGTGAAAATTGTAAATATTTTTTCTAGTCAAAAAAAATTGTGCACATTGATCCATTACGAGATATAGCAGAAAAAGAAATAAAAAAGAACATGTTATAACAGGACTATTTGAAAACTTGTGCCAATGCGACTTCTGAATGATAAAATAGAGAATAATGTAATGACAGAGTAACTTTTATATGCAAATTGACTGGAAGTATATAGAAGTTACTTTCATATCGAATAGCTAAACTTATGGTGGATTGAAATAAATTTTTGTCAATGTAGTGAATTTTACCATTTTTTTTTTGAACTTTTGTTAATTTGTTATTATACGTTATTTGTTGTGTAGTTCGATCTTAAGCCTTTTGAGTACATTACCTCCGTAAAAGGCCACATTAGTATATATGTAAGATCGGTTGTTGTGAAATCACTTACTTTTGAGACAAACTTGCGAAGTTTTGGACCATACGGATCCGAAGAGGGAGATCCTTTTGAACTTCCAGCAATTGGTGGTCAAATTACTGGTTTCCATGGACGCGCAGGGGAAGTTATTGGCGCAATAGGAATTTACATACAGGTTTACAAAATTATTATTGTTGTGAATTTTAGTCAATATTCTTTTACATAGGTAAAAATTTCAGATGGTTCCAAATCTTTAGATCATTTAATTTTCTATCTATATAAGAAAATGATAAAAATATTGTCAAAAATATATATAAATAGTATTTGATATTCAAGTATATTTTCATATGATAATGATATTGAGCGGACTGTGTTGATTTAATGAAGGTGCCGAGTAAACTTCTCATACAGCAAGTTGGGCCAGTTGGCGGCCATGGTGGGGTACGGTTCAACATGGATACCAATGGCATCAGTCGCATTGTTAAGATAAGTCTTCGCATTGGCGAAGTTATTGATGGTTTTGGCGTAAGTTTCATACGTGATGGCCGTGAGGAAAGTGCTGGGCTATGGGGCACATCGCATACAAGTTTGGTAGAGGTACCATATTTTTGCATTTCTTTACGGATTATCCATTGTAGAAGAAGAATAAAATGAAAAGGAGCATATTGTCGTAGTACTGTTATGAGGACCATTTGAACTAGTATTGGTAATTGTACCAAAATTCGATTTCTACGTGATTAAATACATAAAGATTCCAAAAGGGTAGTTTATAATATTTAATTTGTTATTTGCAATTGGTCTTGTAGTTCCATATTCATCCTTCTGAGTATATTACCTCCATAAAAGGCGAAATGGGTATGTTGGGTGCTACTAATTGGACTGCTATTTATTCACTTAAATTTGAGACAAATTTGGGAAGTTTTGGACCATATGGAACAAAAAGAGGAACTCCTTTTGAATTTCCAGCATTTGGTGGTCAAATTATTGGTTTCCATGGAAGCGCAAGAGATGTTCTTTACTCACTTGAAGTCCACGTCAAGGTATGTAAAATTGTTATTTCTTATAAAAAGAGTACCACCGACCATGTATTTCTCTTTCGCAGAAATTCATCTGAAATGAAGTTACGGACAACTAATCAATATATATAAATATACAGTATATATATATATACTATCATGCTTTAAGAAATAAAGAGGTTGTTTCACTTTCTGCTGATATTTCTATTTTAAAAGTTCAAGATCTGAACATCTCAACATGATCTTTATATTGATATGTGCTAAGGAGATCAAATTTTATATTTTTTAAAAACTTATTACTATTTTTAGAATTTTGAAAATCACAGGTTTTCATTAAATAAAAAAATCAATGATTTTGAAAAATTCAATTAACATGGTAAACAATTTCGTAAAAAATATAAAATTATGTATATATCCAAGCATATTTCAATATGAAGATCGTGTTGAGAAGTTCGGATCAACTATTTAAATTTTGATTAGTAGCATGGTAGACTCGTAGCATCACTCTATATATATAATCCCGATAATAATAGTCTCCCTTTGGCTTTACATTTGTCCTCGTATATATATTATTTGCCCTACCAATTATTATGCCAGTCAATATGTTGGTCTGAGCATCTGATGATAAATTTAAAGAATCATCTAATTGACATTTTTGATAGTTTAGATTTTAGATACCTTCACACTTTAATTTTTTCTAGCAAGAGAGTTTTATTAAAGATTAACTAGTTACTTTACATATGGATATAATTAAGCTTTTTGCATATAAATCCTAAACGTAATCTTACTGATACACTATATCTTGTTAATCCTATTGGTGAGGTAGACGACGGGCAGCTCAAGTGGCAGTATGAGCACTGTGACAGCAACTTAATTCTGGGATTGCCCGGTTTATGGGGCATTCGTGTGTTCAGACCATAAAGCCAAACTCCCTAAGAGAGATCGTTTCCAATGTTATTTTTGCGCTTTTTGTAATTTCTAATAGGGATTCTAAGTTAGGAATTTGACATTCCTAATCTTGGTTTCCTTTTTTTTTTTCTTCATTTGCTTCGTATGGATCCTTATTATGGATCATTGCCCATCAAGCAGGTCCGCAATAAAATAAAATGGAGTCCGAGTACTGTATGTGGACTTTGGTTTGTGCATGAAATTAAGCTCTTTTGCTAGTTTGAATATCAATAAGGACCTTACGTGGACTTTGCTTTTCTGCCTACGAGCTAAAATAAAATTGAACTAATTGTGCTGGATGTAGGACTTAAGTGCATATATAATCGACCCAACAGAACATTAATAATTAGCTTGTGGCTGTTTTGGTTTGAAAGCTACTTCTTTCTTTTATAGAACATTTTTTTTATTTAAGATCTTAGAGAGCTTAAATTTAGATAAAGAAACACATAATTATAAAAGTGAGAGAGCTTAAATTTGATTTAAAGAAATAAACAAACTAACTATTTTAACATTTGTAACTAGATATTTCAGGGGAGCATATATCTGTCAAACTATTTAAAAAGAGATACATCACGTTGATTCTGAACAGTCGTTGCAACTCGAATTAGATTTCTAAATTGATTGCTATTAGATAAACCGACTTCACTATAATGTCTTTTCGATTTGTATGGTTGAATTGGGTATTGGATTATGCGGGTTTGAGGTTCGAATTTGATTTGTGAAATGATAAGATTGTGTGTTTTGAGAATTTGTGAAATGGTATGATTGTGTGAAATGAAATGATATGTATATTGTGTGACTTATTTTACTGATAACTCTGACTCAAGTGCTATCACTGGTTAAATATGCATACATAATTTGATTTTAAATTGTGTAGATTAATCCAGTCTATTTGAATGATTGTTTAAATAAGCCAATTATAGACAAGCATGTCATTAAATAACTGGTTACATGGTTACTAAGTGGTAAGGATATAATTTGTATACAAATATTGTATTGGATCTTGAGGAATGTATGTTATGTGTTGGATCACATGGGTTTGTATGTACAAAAGGTTATGTATATATATATGTTGCGAAAGACTATGTATTTATTTTTACAAAAGATTATGTATATACAAAATGCTATATATTTATTTTTGCAAAAGACTATGTATATTCAATCTGAAATATATAATTACTGGCTAGCAAAAGTGGAGGCTAGCTATAAAAAAAAGGACAATTTTATATGGATATTTAAGGAAAATATGTGTAGGAAGAGGTTAAATAAATAAAAATCCATGTAGGATTGTTTCTTACACGGATTTTTATTTAAAAATCCGTGTAGGAAGGTTGCTGAACCCAGTTTATTTATTTAATATTCTATTTAGGAGAGCTACATGGATTTTAACTAAATATCCATGTAGGAATACTCTTCATACACGGATATTTAGTTAAAATCCGTGTAGCTCTCTTGCGGTCAGATGTACTTTGGGAGGTTTTTCATACGGCTCTTTATGAATAATCCGTGTAGGATTAATATAATCGTACACGGATAATTATCCGTGTGTAAATAGTTGACATTCCTACACCCCATCATTGCAAACGTTTCTAAATTCGTGTAGCTCTATCATTTTTCGTCTGTGTACAAACTGTGTTTTTGTAGTAGTGCATCTAAATGATATAAATAATATACACGTTAGACATGTCTCTTAAATTACTAATTAATGAGTTCTGTATCAAGAAGCTTTGGTCAGTTGTCAAAGTTACAACAGTTGCAACTAAGTACCAATAACCTTACTGGTAAAATACCAACAAAAATTTCTAACTACACGGCATTGACTAATGTTGAGATGGCTAACAAAGGACAAATTGATTTATTGATTTCACTCAACCTAATAAAGTAATCTTATTTTATGCATGGCAAAAACGCAAGTATTGGCACTGTACTATTGGCAGGTTGAAATCTTATGGTAAAGAACGCTTTGAAATATGACTTGTAAGCAACAGAGGAAAATATAAAAAAAATATAAAAATGACTTACAAGTAAAATATTTTTGCTTCTTGATTTAACTCAAGTAATCTTCAAGGAAAGAGATTGCGTATATGTAATTTTTTTCCTCACTGTTGAGAAGTATAGAGAAGGAGACAATAAAACTATTTTTTTAATTGGTGAAAAGACAAAGGAAAGAGAAAAAATTCTCATTAATTAATTAGTTTAGAAAATTATTTCTTTAATCTTCATTAATGGAATGAAAGATAGCAGCCACGTGTCAAGCAGAAATTGAACTCAATGGTGGGCAGGATTTTCCTACCCATAGGTAGGCAGAAGATTCGGTTCCTTAATTCAAAACTAGAATATTAATTGATGAAGTAATCAATGTAGGGGAAAATTTTTCATGTGTTCATAGAAGCTTTCAAAATAGTAAATTTTCTAATAAAACATTCATAATATCTAATATCCTTATTAAAACTTAATTTTCATTTTTTTTAATATCTCTATTTATTTATTTTACTTTTTTTAATTATTTTAAAAATCAAATAAACAAATATATCATTTCATTCTATATATATTATTTTTTTAGACTGGGGACTAAGTTTCCAGAATAATTTAAGAGAATCAAAAACATTAGATTTGGATTACTAGTTTAGTTTAGAAAATTTTGATTATATATATGTGAATTACAGTATAAAATAATACCCTCTATTATGAATAATTGATTTTTTCTAATATCTAAATATTATATATATATATATATATATATATATATATATATATATATATATATATATATGATGTTTTTAAACTCACTAGCGATTTATTTTTAAAATTTAGTGTGGAATATAATGTTTTTCAATCTCACATACAATTAATTTTTCTCACTTGATATTTATAGTAGTTATGTAAGTTACGAAGCAGCGAAAAGCATGTAACAAAATAAAATGTGCATGAAGTTGTAAAATAAATGAGTGAGTCTTCATTGTACATGTGTGAGTGTGACTATTGAATTTTTTTTTTTTTTTTTTTTGCTTAATTCCTTACATTAACTTTATCTTACATATATTGTGGACACAAGAAATACATATATCTATGCATTATGCTATCATGTAGAGTAAGAACAAGTTAGGTGCATGCTCATCAAAACTTGTGTATAATTAAAAATGTCCCGATCAATTCTTCAATATTTTCTCTCTAAATTGAAAATTCTCTCATATTTCCCCATATATGATTTGATTATGTTAATTCTAATTAAAATAAATTCAATTTAAAACTGAAATTTAAAAAAAAATTCAAAAATAACTCATTGGTAAGGAGATTCGGCATTTGCGTATTGGTAGATGAAACATCGCAGTGTCTTTATAGTTATCTCAATGGAAATTCCAGCATTTACACATCTGTAGATGAAACATCGCAATGTCTTTATAGTAACTCCATTACAACAATTGAAAACTAGCCCATAGAAAGTCTAAATATCAAAGTCGATTGAAGTAACAATGGTGTGCCAAAACTCCTAGCAATTCACATCTCTCTTACTTACTTTTAATTTTTGCCAAATACATATTGATCACAATTACAACTCTCAACTTTCAGGTTTCATCTACGCCTTTTGATGGATTGTGATTGGATCGCTCAAAACTCTAAACTGATATTCCTTGTGGATTAACCTCGATTATACTACTTGATAGGATTGTGCACCTGCGATCCGACCCGATAGCATACCAAATTTATAAATATTAAAAGTAATCGATGTGCTCCGCGTTGACCATTAATTAACATTTATTTAGTTGTAAAGTCATGCAAGTGATGATAAAATCGATTTTTTATTAGCTTTGAAATATTTTAAAATTAATTTAACTACCTGTTGATTAATTAAGATTTTATATAACAATATGTTTAATTATGTAAAAAAATATATATGGGGTTCGGTGCAAGTCATTCATCAGTGAAAATAAGTAGAATAGTTAAATAAATTTCTCAGTATCAAAGCTTCATGTGGAGACACCTGTCAACTACTTCAATAGTTCATTTTTATCACCTAATTTTTTTTCATTTTCCATTGCCGCTTCTCCTCTATTTTACCCCTCGGTGAATTCGCCCTTGGGGAATTCGCCCATTGAGCCTTTTGTATTCTGAACAAATACTAAATGTTAGAGGATAAGAGTCAGTAACTATATAAGCTACAAGGACAGGACAGAGGAGAAGGAAACTTGCGGGCTTGGTTCGTTGGTTCTGGTAATTCATCTTCTCAGTTCTTGCTGATCCAATTAGAGTCTCTCTTGTTTTAAGTGTACGTAGCGGGGCATTTTTCAATTAGAAACAAAAGTCAATAAAAGGTCACACTTATCCGAGCTATTTGATGATTACTTAAAGTTCCTGTAACATTTAAAAGCTTAGAGATATAATTTTTCTGTATAGGAATGCATATAATTAGGTCTTTCGAAATTAATTGAAATCATTAAGAAGAAACGTGATTCTGTTTTTTGGTAAGCATTACAATTCTTAGACCTCTCTCGTTCACGTGTCCAGTATTTCCATTTAATTTCCTAGTACAGTTCACATGGTTGGAGGGGCTAATATATGCAATTTTAATTTAAGACAAACTGAACTTAAAAGAGAATGAAGAAAAGTAATATGCTTAAGTCTAGACTTGGACTATTGAGCTCAACCAAATTATGAATTCAAAAACATACGTAAAATAAAATAAATGATTATGTGAATAAATTTGGAATTAGTTTCTAAATTATGAATCGAAAATGTATTGCAGAATAGTGAACTTCACTTCGAGCCACATTGTGCCCATCGTTAATAGGTGCGGATTTCATATTATTCTCATCTCCTTCCTATTTGTTTTATTGTTATTGATTGCTTGTGGGTTTCTTGCTTGCTTTCTATTGCACGTTATTTGCTTGACGGTTGATACTTACTTCCTGATTGTTGGCATATTATGGTTTATTTGGTTGGTTGAATGCTATATAGTTAGTATAGATGAATTATGGGGAAAAGGTTGACGTTTTCAAGGCATACATAATTAACATAGCATATGGGTATTAACCAAATATAAAGAGATTGCACTGAAATTGATATAAATGGACTGCACTAAAATTAGTAGACCTTGTAATAACATGCCCTCTAATTGATGTATATTGTTGTGTGAGATAATAGAATCGCCTTGAGCTAATGAGTGCGGCGATTTGTCTGCACTGTCGTTGGGGTGTGACACATACACACACAATCAACATGAGGATCGCATCCTTGGCTTTTGGCATTCTCTTGCTACTCGTATTTATTTCAAGTGCACAAGCAGGATATGATTTCTTCTATTTTGTTCTTCAGGTACTTGCTATGTCTGACCAAAATCCCAGCAAAAGTTTGTAAAATATTTAGTATACTTGTAGGAATGTCTCTATATATGTGATTAATAACATGTTACTTTAAAAATAAAAAGTTAGTACATATCCAGATTATGTTGGTCTGATCTGACAGTAAGTATGTTGGCTATGTATCTGAAATTGGTTGTTATTGCTTACATAATTAGAAAGTCTATTATTTGTTCTCCATATATATATATATATATTGCATGATAAATCTGAACATTGTGTACTGGGCTCTAATAAGTTGGTTATCAAGTTTTTTCTATATTTTTATATCTATTACAGTTTCTTTGATGTGTGTATGTGTGTGAGTGTGTGGAGGAAGGGGGGTGATGGACCTCAAAGAGAGTGTGAGTATGATGTTTTAAGATATGGAGGGGTAAGAAATTAAATATATTTTCATAAATGTCGTCTCACTTTGCTGGATACAAGCAAGATACTTTCATGGTTTAATTAGAGCTTGGCTTATATAATTGAGAACCATAAATTAACTATCTTCGTTTTTCTTTTTCTGTGGAATAAATTATCAGTGGCCTGGATCGAATTGTGACACAAGCTCTGGTTGTTGCTATCCGTCTTATGGAAAACCACCATCGAATTTTGGAATTCATGGTCTCTGGCCAAATTATAACAACGGTTCTCACCCTGCTAATTGTGATCCAAACAACCCTTTTAACATTAACCAGGTACTAATCCTTTGTTATGAATTTATTTGCATTCTATGTTTGCATAAGTTGCTATGCCATTAGAAAATACACAGAACATATTCTATATGAAGTCGGTTCAATTTTGTCTATTATTGCATATATATACATATATGAGTGCTTAATTTGTTATTAGAAGCTAATTCATAATATTGGAACCATGCAGTGTCCATATTGACATACATTACATTCATTATAAAAGACTAGTATATGACTGAGAATTCAGGACTTCATGAAGTACCAGTTGTTTACATGAAGTGATGAAACTTTTTTCTTTATTTTACTTACAAGCCACTATAATTTAATGTGCTTGTAGATTCAAGATCTGGTAACAAATCTGCGGACAAATTGGCCTTCCCTAGCATGCCCAAGCAGCAATAGCACCTCATATTGGCAACATGAGTGGAACAAGCACGGAACATGCTCTGAATCGGTGATGAATCAGCATGCTTATTTCAAAGATAATTTAAATCTGAAGAGAAGAATCAAACTTCTGAAGTATCTTCAATCGGCAGGTAAGGCAACAACCTTTTTTTTTTAATTTGTTGAAGAATTAGCATGATGAGTTTGTTGAGATTTTACATGCATAAATAATTAAACAACAAAAATTGGTTGAAGACTTTCATGAAACATTTCGTTTTGGTTGAAATTTGGCAGGGATTATGCCAAACAATGAATTTTACAGTTTAACAAACATAAAGGCGGCAATTAAGGAAGGGATCGGTCATACACCATGGATTCAGTGCAACAAAGATGCAGCTGGTACCTATCAATTGTACCAAGTATACATTTGCATTGACCATTCTGGCACTCTGCTGATTGATTGCCCTGTTTATCCGACGAGAGCAGCATGCAGTTCATCAATCCAGTTTCCCAACTTTGAAGGGCAGCATGGCAAGACATCACCACTGAAAAATAAGTTCAATGAAAAGGGATCTAGTGAAAAATAATGGTTAAATTTTGAATACTAGTAGCCTTGATGTACCAATACAAAATGATGTTTTATTACTTTTGTTGATAATGGCTGTAAAGTGGGTTTGTTTTTCAATGTTATGAAGAACTTAATATCCTTAAACAACAAACGCAACTATATATTTGTGTAAGTACTACCATGGAACTATAATCGAACTTTAAATATTGAACAGGAATATAACCGAGTATATAGGTGAATTAAAAAGCAAGTACTACTATCGCTAATACGAATGCTATATGGGGAGCAATTTATAAAATATTTTGCACATTGCTAAGGAAAAAAATAATTATTTTCGAAAGCAAGATGTATAATTGAAATAAGCAGTTTGCAGCTCAACATAACCATATGTGAAATTAGGTAAATATGTTATTAATGGAGAACACAAGAGAAACTGCATGTGTGCAATTTAAATAACAAGTCAGTAGTTCTCATGCTTGCAAATATATACCCCTTTAAAGCTGGGGAGAAGCAAAAGCAGTGAAACAATATCCCCTGTACGTGTATTCAACCGTTGGATAAGATCGAATTGTGCTTTAAATCAGCTTTTGCAACGCCAACTATAGAACAATGAAAAAAAATGAAAAAAATTTAGCAAGCAACAGAACAATATAAAATAGTGTACAAATAAATTTAAGCAGCCCATGTACATCTTTATCAGCTTTTGCAAAAATGTCCTAACGAGAAAAATTGTTAAGTGCATATATGGTGGGATTGATAATGTAGAAATGGATGTTTATGTAACCGTCGGATCTAATCCACTTTAGAACAAGATGCTTTACAGCACGTTGGATCAGATCTGCAGATATTTAAATTGTACACTACTTCGCTACACCAGAGTTTGTGTGATGATCGATTGTGCACCGTACTAGGGTTCAAGATAAATGAAACAAAACCAACGACCCAAGCCTGCTTAAATACACATACACTTTATATGTATAATTAAGCAGTAATTCAATTAATGTGAAACTTTTGCTCATTATGCCATTTGTCAATAAATTATCTATTCATAATATTCAAATTGAAATTTTGATTATTATGCCATTTGTCAATAGTCCTATGATATAAAAAACATGTGTACGTAATTCTTCTTGCACCCCCAATTCAATACAATCAAAATATTTATATCATAAAACCAGGAAAAAGACTTAGGGAAGAATGGTGTAGTTTAGTTTCTCAACTTAGGATAGTGCACATGGATATTGATCAGGCTGATACTTTGAGTTGGAGATGGAATAATAATGGTAAATTTATACACTCTTTATATACTTGGCTTGAGTATGGAGAGATTAAAAATGTTACTTTTGATACTATTTGGAGAGCGAAGATTACATTTAAGATTAAAAAAAAAATGTGGCTTGATAACAAAAAAAAAGTTCTAACTAGAGTGAATTTGAGTGAAAGAGGTTGGTTCGGAGATGTAACTTGTCTATTTTGTGGGCACCTGAAACAATAAATCATCTATTTTTGCAATGTTATTTTTTTAGGACTATTTGGAATTGGATAGCTGAGTATAACAACTTTGCATTTGATATTACGACTATTGAAGAATTGTGGTTTATTGATACTTTAATTTCTTTTAAATATAGATATTTGATTGAACTTGTGAGAGGAGCAGTACTTTAGGTCAGGTGGTTAACAAGCAATAAGCTTTGTTTCAGGAGATTCATACTTATCTTAGATATATATATAGGATCTTAAATTATTTCTTTGACACAATTTTAGGTGAGATCTAAAGGAAAGGATACTCTTCTTATATTATCTTTAGTTCTACCTACTGATGTTATGCAATTGTCCATTTTCTTTGATAATTTTCTATTGCAGGAGGAGATGGTAGCTAGAACAAATGGGTTAGCGTATCAGATTGATACTGGTTTTTAATCTAGTCTTCAGTCTATCTTTAGTTATGAGTTTAGAAACTTGCTTCCTATGATGTGTAGTTTTGTAGTAGATTTATATTTTCTGGCTTGTATTGATGTTTGGCTATGTGGTAGTTTAAAAAAAAACTTGTAGTTAAATGGGCTGGTACCATTTTGGTAGTGTCAGATGGATAGCTCGGAGGTGCTGAACGACTAGTAGTAGTAGGCTTCTTTTTGCATACCCCTGCAATTTTATTTTTTATTTCTATTTTTTTTTAGCTTTGCAATTTTGCATGCATGTTAGTAATTAATTACTATCCAGTATAAGTAAGTGCTTTGCGTCATCTTCATGTCTAATCTCATTATACAGGACATCATTCAATGCAATTAAAATTTATCCTGAAAATTATTACTTGCAAAACACAAATATGAGGGCGGATCCAAGATTTTATAGGACAAAAAAATATTAATTGATTTCAAACCCTTTAACTAACCGGATTTAAAGAAATTAAGAAAGAGAAAGGGATTAAGTCATTAACCCTAATTTATCATTTAGTAATCATAATTTAATGGATTAACTCTAATTTTAACACTAATTGTCAATACGAGTTCATGGGATGTACTATCTAATAAAAAGAACATCAGCAAGAATTTTCAGTAAACCTAGTTTTCAATAATTTTGCATTTTTTATTTGCATATATATAAATAATTTTATTAATGATGCGAAGAAATACCCTATCCACTAATGACTTTTGGCCAAAAATAAAAAAAACACATGCTTTGTCATGTGACCAAAATAAAAAAAATTAAAAACAAGAATGATAAATATTAAGAAATTAAAGGTTGTATTTGGCAGACCATATTTAAACTTCAATATTTCTTGTGATCCATTGAGTCAAATGAACAGCGCGAATTAAACTTATTTAGTTTATCTGATGCATATTCCTCTTTTTCCTTTAACGTCCATGGCATTTCATCATCCTTCATCGATCGAATAGAATAAATTTTCTTCTAAATTCTTCGAAAATCGACGAGAATTGAACTAGATCAGATTTAAATTGCTCAAGTTAGCACCGGTTCTTCATATTTCAGACTGATTCCGCCGAGTTTCGGAACAAAAATTTGCCAACTGTGTAAATCAAGTAGAAGTTTAATCGCTACCGACAGATTCCAGTACAACTCAGCCCATTTTTCCAACAAGGTTTGAATTGGTCTGCGTTGGAGGGACATGAGCAGTGGACTTTCAGTCAATATGTTATGTTATTAAATGTAAACTCATCACAAAACAATAATTGCAATTTGAGTACGTGAATTAACCGTGAATTATGTTATGTTAATAAAAATAGAAACTTATATAGTAATACAATTAACCGTGAATTTACATCCCCTCAAGTTACCGGACTGAGTACAATTAATTCTGACGGCCCAAAATCGTTTTGTTTAACTGGCCCAATATTCTGATAAACTTAAATCGCTAATCTAACGGCGACTTAACCAAATAATAACAACAGAAATTACTATTAGATCAATGATTTTCAAAGTGGCTTAATAAATAGTAAATAAATTTCAAAAAATGTAAAATTTGATCTCCAATTACATTTTAATATAGAGATCATATCTAACGGTTTAGATCGACCGTTTGGATTTTGAAAATTAGAAAACAACTTGGTTGCACGGAGTATATTAGCCAACCTTTCTCTCTCTCTCTCTCTCTCTCTCTCTCTCTATATATATATATATATATATGTAGTGTGGCTAATATGCTTTCGGTAGCATAAGCACCGAAATACATCTAACTCCTTTTTCGATTTTCGAAGTCCAAAACGTCGATCCAAACCGTTAGATGTGTTCTCTATATTAAAATGTTCTTAGAGACCAAATTTTATATTTTTTTTTGGAATATTTTTACTATTTATTAAGCCACTTTGAAAATCGCTGATCCAACGGTGGCTTAACCCAACAGTGAAATCATTGGATAAGCGATTTTCAAAGTGGCTTAATAAATAGTAAAAAAATTCCAAAAAAAATATAAACTTTGGTCTCCAAGCACATTTTAATATAGAGAACATATCTAATGGTTTGGATCGATGTTTTGAACTTCGAAAATCGAAAAATGAGTTAAATGTATTTCGGTGCTTATGCTACCGAAAGCATATTAGCCAAACTCTATATACACACACACACACACGAGGAGGGCTCAAATGCCCATTGCTTCATGTCCCAATTGTATCTCAACATCTTTATCTTTAATTTTTAAGTCCAAACAGACAATCCGAATCGCTCAACATGATATGTACGTTAAAATGTACTTAGAGATTAAATTTATATTTTTTAAAATAGATACAAAATAACTGTTTTTCTGAAAATTGTCGACCATCTAAAAATTGTGGATATCTAAAAAAATTTAAGCATAGCATAGCGTAGCTCATATATATAAAGCATTGCATTGCATGGTGATTGATGAGTCAGACAGTGGTTTGAATTAATGTAGACAACATGTGGCGCTACATTCATTCCAAGCAGATCGATGCACCACTCCCACTTAATTATTAATTTGTCTCCCTACCCAGGACAGTAGGTGAGAGCGCTCTCTCTCTCTCTCCCGAAATTTTTATTAATCAAAATTAAATAAAAAAAAAATCGGAAAAAATAAGAGATTCTAGAAAATTTCGAAATATAAATAGAACGGGTTAAATAATTCCGTCCCACGAGATGAGTTAAACATCATATCCCACTTAATCACTCGGTCTACTAACTAAACAAACTAAATAGAAAAAAAAAATCCGAAACGGGTTAAATCATCTTGTCCGGCACCCAAAAAAATTTCATACGAGTGCTTTGCCATTGCCTTCTTTTTTTTTTTTTTTTTTTTTTTGTTATTTAGTTTGTTTAGTTAGTAAACTGAGTGATCAAGTGAGATAGGATATTTAACTCATCTCGTGGGATGGAATTATTTAACCCGTTCTACTTATATTTCGAAATTTTCTAGAATCTCTTATATTTTCCGATATTTTTTTTATTTAATTTTGATTAATAAAAAAAATCGGCTCTCTCTCTTCCTTTCTTTTAAAAATTATATATATAATACACATTCCTTTTTTTTATCTGTTTGTAAAAAAAGAAAAAGAAAAAAAAATGAATATTGAAGAGTTGTGCATCGATCCAATTTTTTTTAATACCTTCAATTAAATAAAAAATTACAAACAGCCCTTAGAGTTATTTTTTTAAACATTGCCTCAGCCGCCAGCTCGGCAGTTCACTTCTGAAGATACACTAGCTAGACTTGCTACATGACAATCTTCTATGTATAGTGAACTGCCAGCTGGTAACCTGACGCCCTGACGGTTGGGTACTTTTGAAATGTTTTTGTAAAATGAATATGCAGTTATTTTTTACAATTAAATTTTAAACAATATATAGTGGCAGTAGCACTACGTATATATAAACTTTTATATGAATAAGTTCATGCAAATTGACAGATCATGAGTTGCCACTATTTTTGTACCTGGACAACTTCTCCGCCATATTCATTTATTTCCATCCATAAACATAATAATTTTTTACTTTCCTTTCATAAAATTTAGAAAAACGAGAGTTAAAGTTTTCGACTCACTTTCAACATTAATAGTTAGTATAATGTCGAGCTTGGAATATATATATACAAATGCATTGTCAATCTAATTAAGTAATAATGTCATATTCTAAAAAAATAATAAAAATATATATCTGAAGTATAAACGAATTGATGGGTTCCGATGTAGTAATTGAAGAACAATAATAAGAAAAAAAATTATTTCGAAATAAACATTAAAAATCCTAATTCTAGATAGCACGAAGAATAAGAATTAGTTATTAATTATTATTTTATTGTAATCGTCAACTAAAGGAAAACATTGCGTCCTCCTATTTTCCTCTTGAGTCAAATATCTATATCCATTAGTGACCGAAAGCAGATTAATTATTTTACATACAAAATTAGAGGCGGACTTTAAGTAAAAAGGAGGATGGAGCATGCATTATATATACTAACAAGCTACTGTTATGCATTTGTATTTGTACGTATTTTACATATACAATAATATAAAAACAAAAGATAGAAATGTTATAATAGTAACCAATTTTTTTTTTTAAAAAGGACTGAAATTGTTTTGTTTGTATTCATTTTTTTTTTATAACTTGCTTTTTTATGGCTACTTCTGTCTCATTCTTTTTTTTTAGTTCTCTCTTTTACTCTTTTAAGTATTAAATAAATTCACTTTTGTGAACTATATTTGAGGCACGTATATATAGTCACGTTTGTTCATATGTAACTATATTATTTTTAACTATAAGCTTGTAAAAAAGAAAATAATGTCGAAAATGTGAAAAAATTGTTAAATTATAAAATCGAGAAACATTGCTAAAAAAATAGTTGATAAAAAAAATTATTGTCCAAAACTTAGAATCGTTATTTGGAATAAAAATAACATAAATTTTATGTTGTATAATGTTGTATTGATCACATGTAGTCATGTTTGGTCATATGGTGTGTCATATCTTGATCATGCCAATT
This sequence comes from Carex cristatella, assembly GCA_024447775.1. NCBI lineage: Eukaryota > Viridiplantae > Streptophyta > Magnoliopsida > Poales > Cyperaceae > Carex > Carex cristatella. Next base: position 3,521,827 of record JAJHPF010000023.1, on the reverse strand, counting down.
TGCATGTCGTGCCGTGTCATTTATTCTAAAAGTCATGACATGCGACACACGAGTCACGTCATCTAATTGGCGAGCGTTTCATGTCATGATATGTCCCATCACGTTATGACTTTTTTACATCCCTAATAAAAACTTGCATGTTTGTGAACTTTTAATATTATTAGTTATTTTGTCGAACTTCTGATTTCATAAAATTAGTTTTTTTATAAACATCGTTAAATATTATAAAATGATCAAAATGTTTTTACAACAATTTATATTATTTTTTTCATGTCATGATGTGTCCCATCACGTTATGACTTTTTTACATCCCTAATAAAAACTTGCCTGTCTGTGAACTTTTAATATTATCAATTTTTTGTCGAACTTCTAATTTCATAAAATTAGTCTTTTATAACCATCGTTAAATATTATAAAATGATCAAAATGATTTTACAACAATTTATATTATTTTTTTAGGCTGATAAATATATTATTTTATATGTAAATCTACGTGACGTAATACAAAATTAACGTATTATTGACAAACTTTTGAAATTTTGGATCTATTTTTCTTAGAAAGTTAATTGTTGTCATATATTGTAAGAGCCGAAAAATATCAACCTATTTTGTATAATTTATAATGAAATTGGATGATATGTTTGGGCAGATAAGGTTTTCTTTCTACCACGCACTTTAAGTTATAGGTCATGCGGATGTTGATGTTAAATTGTTAAATAGCTAATGCTAATGCCCCTGCTGCTATTTAATTATTTTATACAACCCCAATTAACATCCCCCATTCATATTATCACACACACACACACACACACACACACACACACACATCTCTCGAACAGGCACAGCACATGTTATAGCCACCACCTCCCTTACTTCCATTTCCATATTCCCTTCTATTAATTCAAACTTAAACCTCGATCTACGTTTGCAAACAAATAAACACAAGTAAATTAACATATATAATTCAATCATCACACACACATATATAAACAGAGAGAGAGAGATATTAATACGATGGAGTGGCGAACGAGCTACCTGGATTTGGTTCTGGTGCCTTTTGCCGTGTTTTTACTGATGGCATACCACGGATGGCTATGGTACAAGGTGCACACTGAGCCTCACCGCACCTTTATCGGCATCAACTCGGTAGGGCGGCACCTCTGGGTGGCGGCCATGATGAAGGACAATGACAAGAAGAATATCCTGGCAGTGCAGTCAATTCGGAATGCCATAATGGGGTCCACGCTGATGGGGACGACATCAATCTTACTGTGCACGGGTCTGGCGGCAGTTATAAGCAGCACGTATAGCATCAAGCGGCCGCTGAACGATGCAGTGTTCGGAGCCCATGGGGAGTTTATGCTCTCCCTCAAGTATGTCTCCCTGCTGCTTCTATTCGTCTTCGCCTTCCTTTGCTACTCCCTCTCTATCCGATTCATCAACCAGGTCAACTTCCTCATCAATATCAAACTTGATCATGATCATGATGATGGTGCATCAGTCATTACCAACCACCTCTCGCAGGATTACATAAGCGACCTGCTCGACAAGAGCTTCCTCCTCAACACTGTTGGCAACCGCCTCTTCTACACCGCCCTTCCTCTCCTCCTATGGATCTTCGGCCCCATTCTCTCCTTCCTCTGCTCCCTTCTCATCATCCCCATCTTGTACAACCTCGACGTCTTGGATGCTGCCTTCTGTGGTCGACATCGTGCTGCTTTTAAGGCTGACAAGATGGATTTGGATTGCTCATCTGTCTGAATTATTTAATATTTAATTATCATCATCATCATCATCATCATCATCTTGATGTTCTCTTGATCTGACCACAAGTAATATTAATTGTGTGTTTTAGTTGATCATTATTACTACATATTTGGTTGTGGGATTTATGCCTGAAAGGAGGGTAATTTCGCAATTATGATATGATTATATCATATGCATGCCTTGTAATCCTAATGACAGAACAAAAAACATATATAGTGAATTTTCCCTTATTTACAGCCAAATACAACTCTAAAAGGAAAAGGTGAAAAGAACCAGCAGCCCTTTTGCTTTTTTTATTTTTATTTTTATTTTTTCCTCCATCTATTAATTACTATTGTTTTTCCTTTCATGGCATTTCTGTTATATTATGTTAAATTCATGATCTACCATCATTTTCAATAGGTTTCATATAATATATAGGAATGCATGTGCTTTACACACACACAGAGATAAATGGTTGTGAAATAGATACATTGATAGAGCATAAATTTCAGTTGTGCTAGTTAATCTTCTTTGGGACTTTTCTATCTTAATTAGTCTACTTTGTTTTCTAAATTAAGACGGAAATATTGGAGAGTACATGGATGTACAAGTGTGCCGCACCGGGCATCTGAAATAATTTATTTTATTCATTCCACTACTTTTATTTTCTTTTACTTTCCTTGAGAAACTACGCAAGTACTGGTTTAATACGCCTGCTAGTTTGAAGCTGCAATATATAACCAAGGATTAATTATCAAATTGCGGCAAAGAAATACTACTAAATACTGTTGGAAACTTGCTCATTGCAGCAGCCTTTTGCTCATACGAACTGGTAAACTTGCTTGTACGGAAGCAAAGTTTTGATAGAAAATTCTAGTAAACATAAATCTGATGCTGAACAAAAAACTTATTATCAAAACTGCTCAATTTTCTTTTCTTACACCTTGCAATCAATTACATAACATTCTTACAAATTTATAACAAATACATCTATCTAATTTTCGAACCCGCTACTTCCTATAACCAGGATCAGGGGTAGGCACAAAATGTTAATTGAGAAGGAAGCCCGGATGTACTAGATTTATTTATTTTGAAAAGAATAAATTTTTTGATTGAATAAGAGACAGACGTAAGGTTTTAAACATAGCGAATTCGAAACAAATAATGCTAATATCAAATTTGTATCCGTATTTCAATGAACAGATACAAATACGAATAGTAAACATATTTCAAAATTTAAAACCAAAGACGTCCAAACGGATACAGATACGAAGCAGATAATTCACTAATACATATTTAAATATGGATTCGAAATGAATAATTATTGGATAATTGAGTCAGTAAACTTTAAGATATAAATATTAATTAAGAAAATAAAAAATAAAAAACAAATTTGAAAAAAAAAATGAAAAAAAAAGGAAGGAAATGAAGAAGAGGTGTGTTGTATGAGTCAATTTGGAAATGTAATTAAATCTTTGTATATAGAAAGTACGTTGTATATCATATGATAGAAAATTAATGAGGTTAAAGAGGGGCCCGGCCAAAAATGCTTTTTGAAGTTAGCCGACGGGAGTACAAAAATGTTGGAATTGAACAAAAGTCTTTTAGTACCACAACACTCATGCTAAACTACTGAACCCTGCGCTTCGCTTTAAATAAAGGAGAGCTGTATAATCAAAGATCAACTAATCCGCTTGCAGGCACAACGGATTTGGATCTAAACTTTCTTTTATTATTTCTCTTTGAACCGTGGTTTCTAATAATTTCTATGCCTATCCAGGGGCAGATTAAGCCTAGAGTAGGATAACTGCTCTACCCTAAAAATTCAAATTTAGTTTACAAGAACTGAAATTTGGGCCTTTGCCCTACCCTGGATCTGTTATAAGCCCAACAATCTGATGTATTGAGATAGCCCAACACAAGTTAAACAGAGCCCAAAGTTTTAACTCGGTTTGTGCGCTGTCGCTAATCCAGAGAAAAAAGAAATATGCTTCCTCCAGAGTAAAAGTCGCTGATCGAAAGCAAAACAAAAATGTTGCTGATCCAGAGTTAAAATCTCTGATTCAGAGGCGCAAAAAAAAAAACAAGCACATCTATGGCCAGGAGTTCACCAAGGTATAATTCATTTGGATGTTCCTTGATTAAATGCTATGATTTCTAATAAAAACTTATAATTAGTGAGATATGTTGTATAATTTTATAGTACTGGTGCTTTTTTTTCTTATAGCATGGCAGAAGTTGCCATGTGTATTTATACTGGTGCTGTTAAAAAATAATACATGTTCACTGAGTGGCAAGTAATTTTGTTTGTTTTTTTAAGCGTAAATTGGGCTTTAAAGAAGCATCTCATCATTATCCAAAGTTGAGCAGTATAACTTGCGAAATCAGCCAAGAGCGACCCAATTATCCATATTTATTACATGATTTAGTATCAGATTATTTAATGGGTTTGAATCCGATTATATATTTAAACCCAATTCGATAATTTCTTACCCTACTATGGTGAAAATCCTGCATCCACCTCTGGAGATATAGGCACCTTCTTGATCCTGGAGATAGTGCCTACTAGAGAAGGAAATTTGTCACGGCGTGACTAGTCACGTCACGTTAACGTCACGTCACGTCACGTCACGTGTGTCAATTACGTGACGTGACTCGCGTGACGCGTAACGTGATCATTCGCGTGACGTGATCACATTCTAGTGAAAATATACGTCACGTCACGTCACGCGAACCAGTCACGTCACGTCACGTCACGTGATCACATTACGTCACGTCACGGTATGAAACATAGAGTATCCAACTTTTTTTTATATGTATAGAGTATTTAGATTTTTATTTTAGTGTAAGTTCAGTGATATTGGTACTCATGTAGTACTAATTTTTATTTTCTTTAGTTTAGTCTAATGAATGTTTGTAATTTGAATTTTTAAAGTAATATCAGATGTAATATTTTCTAAAAAAAATAATCTTTACAATATTATTTACTTGTTTTATAATTTTTTTTATCTTTTTTTCTAAATTTTCAACAATTTAAATTAAAATATAAAAAAATTGACACGGCTAATTTACGTCACGACACGTCACGTCACGTGTGATCACGTCACGTATAGTCACGGCTAATTTACGTGACGTGACCATTCGCGTGACGTGATCATCCGCCACCATTTTAGTCATGTCACGTGAAAAAAAAAATTGATCACGTCACGTCACGGCGTGTCACGTATTTCCTTCTCTAGTGCCTACCCTGTGCCTCTTTGGGCCTGCCTTTGCCTATAACTGCACTACAATATAAAATTAGCATCTATTACCATAACTACCCCTGCAGACCAAAACTACAGTTCATGCTATTTCCTGAACATCAGGCCTCTAATTACTGACTCTACTAAAATATAAATTGCTAATTATAGTAGCCATGCATCTGATACTAATTATCGCAACTTTTGAATCAATTTTCAAAAAATATTAATTACCTATTTTTCCTTCTTTGAAAAAAGCTACTTACTGAGTTACTGGTTTAATACGACAGGCGCAGAACCCACACCACACATGACACAAGAACAGCATAGAGGGAATATTATGATATAATAAATATATACAAAATGGGGCCACAATACCACATATTTATAAATCCCTCCCCGCCAATACCTGTCTGATATTTACAGGACGACAAAATTAGCACATACAGCAACAAACAAATGGTGCTGCTATGCTGTTTAGTTAGGAATAAGATCTGGTCCAAATGGCTTTGGAACGGATACCGTTCAAAGTCTCTAAAAATTGTACGATTAAAGTCCAAACTGTTGATCCGAGCCACTCAACATAATTTTCATATTAAAATGTGCTCAGAGACCAAATTTTATATTTTTTTGGAAATTATTTACTGTATTTTTAGATACGTACAATATCATTGTTTCTGAACGCTCCAAAAACAGTGATTTTGTACGTATCTAAAAAAATAGTAAACAATTTATAAAATTTAGTTTGTGAGCACATTTTAATATGAAAATCATATTCAACGGTTTGAATCGATTGTTCGGACTTTAATCATACGATTTTTAGAGGCTTTAGATGGAGTCCAGTCCAAAGCCATTTGGACCAAAGCTTATCTTGTTTAGTTAACATCCTAGCTAGCTACTCTTCTCCTATTTTATCATATCCTACCATACCCAGTATGCTAGCACAAACAAATGCACCTTGTTCCCGCTCTTACTGGTATTCATTCCATGTTCTGATTCCAACAGAACATAAAAAAGCAAAAGAATTAATATATTATGGACAAATATAGCAGCAACATCAAGAGCAAGAATGTTGATGGTTATGATTTCTTCTTAGAGGGGATGAGTGCAGAGGAGAGCAGAGAACCAACTTCCTCTCTACGCCATTTCCTTGCAGAATTCAGCACATTGCCCACACCCATGGATTGGAAACTCGGCCAAGTCAACTTGGTATTGGTCGGATCTGATTCGAGTTTCACCTGAGTTTTGTGCCCATGCGATTTTTTCATCAAAATTCAGTTAAACTGCGTTTGACTTAGCCGATTTTTGGCTCGAGTCAGTCCGAGTCAGTCCTAGTCAAGCCGAGTCAGGCCAAATCAAGCTGATTCCTTCACTGATTTTATATTTTTTTTAAAAAGCCCGTTGGTACTTGATAGTTGACAGTTGTTGATGTACGGTCACGAAATGGAGAGAAAGTAGTTAGAAGTTCCTTTACTATATATTTTTTTCATTTGACATTACATTAATGTCTTAATTATTTGAATTGGTACAACAATGACGAGGTGATCCAGTCAGTTCAACATAGTTTTTGGAAATAAAATGTGTGTTCTAATTGTAATGCTTGTATTATATTATATAATTAGTGAATTATTTGAGTGTAATTTTTGTCTTAGCATAGTTTTTAACAAATTATTTGTTTTACTTTTTTTTTTCTTTTTTTAGTACAAATAATTTTTAGTACAAAATTATTTGCCAAAAGAATCCGAATTTCCGATCCAATTTGTACGATTCAAGCCGAATCATCCAATTCTCATTCCACGGTCAATTGACCGATTCCAATCCTAATTCCGATTTTCACAACCATCCCCACACCCACACCTGCTTCTGCCTCCTCTGTTCCACCTCCACCTCCATCTCCACTAGCCACTTTCTTCTTCTCAGACCCACTAGGCGGCACAGATCCCCTAGACCCTCGTGGCTTTTGTGTCGGCATTGGCATTGGCAGCACTCTCCTCTTTCCACCCTTTTCCCTTGTCAGGGAATGACCAGCATCAATTTGAATCTGTTTAGAGGGAACAACACCAGCACTGCTACATTCACCTGGGTCACACAATTTCCTCGCCAGCATCGCTACATTTGCCTGGGTCATACAATTTCCACACCAACATTCTCATTTCTCCCCTTGTTTCCTGAAGTAATTGTCTTTGAATCTGCACAACTACTTTTGCTACCATTTCTCCTCCCCACCTGGCCCTCTGATGGCAGCCTCATTCTCATTTGCTCTTTTCATCAATACTCCAGCACAAGATCTGAGCTCTCTCTCCCTGGCATTGGCATCTGCATGCTTGAACCAAATTGCTTGACACAAGTACCGACTGATATTAGAAATTTGGATAAGTTTCCTATCGGTAAGAGAAATCCAGATCGATAGAAGAATATGTCAACTACAAGTTGTAATGGAAACCCGAGACCATTTGCTGTGGGAGTGTCCCTATGCAAATGTTTTTTTGCAAGAGTTGCTTCTGAGTCGCAATATCCGCAACTGCGTCTCTCCAACGATTGCGGAAGCATGTCAAAGATTGTGGCTGGGCCTGGATAAACAAGGAAGGATTCGATGGGATGTGGTATGGGCTGTGGGAGCATGGCGCTATGGAGCGATAGGAATAGACTGATTTTTTTCCCAGAAGTCCATACCGGTGTCATTCCTTATTAATGGTGGATCTATTGAGATACATGAGTGGCTGTGCAATGCCTAAGGGCAATGTCTACGCATGTATGAGAGCATTTACGGCACATTGCTAGTGGCAATTTTCGACAGCTAAATTGCAAAAAGGTAGGAGGGCAAGTGCAGGGCGAAAATGCCATGTTTGAGTTTATATTTTATTTCCAACTTTGATATGTAAATAACTTCTTCTTCTTCTTTTTTTCCCTCAAAAAAAACTTCTTCTTTTTATATCAATATATTGTTAATGGCACAAGCCATCAAACCTTAAAAAAAAGAAAAGAGTATGTCAACTTAATTACGAAGTTGACACCAAAGCATTGGTCTATCAGCTTCAGACCAAGATCAGTATCAACCAAAAGAAAATGGGCGTTAATAGATCCCATTTTTCTAGTAGTGTTTAAAAACAACCTTTGAATATTATCGGTTCCTACCTGCTGTAGCAGGAAGGTTTATATTGTTTAGTCTTTATGGATCAATGCTCAAGAACAGAACATCGATCGTATATATATGTTTTATTTCTAACTTGTTTTTAATCTACTGGTAAAGGCACATGGTTCTCATATGAGATGTGTTCGAAACTCATAAAGTTGAGAAATCTTCTGTAATAATACATAAAAGTTTGAAAGTGTGTTGCGTGGCTTGACCCCAACTCATGATTTCCTAAAAAGAAAAAGAAAAAACAAGAGAGGCATGCTTACATAACTATTAATTGCTTCATTCATTCTGATGAAACTCCATCAATTAACCATGTTATAAATCATGTTTTTAATGTTGTGGGGGGGGTGCAATTTTAATTTAGGTTAAAGAGTCAAATACCGAATTCCTAAATTAACTAGCAATTGCAATTCCAAAATCAAAACTCCGTGCAAGAAAAAGAATTAAAATACACAGCAGAAGCATTAATTACTTACTTGGATCCATGCTTTGCAATCTCACTTGCAAACTTCACTTGATCCGAGTTGTCTTGAGACGGTGCTTGATTGGTACGCTCTCGAGTACTTCCAAGCAAGCCCCGGTGCCTTTCTTCTCTCCTGAGTCACGAACGGAGCTCAAGAGTATTATTCTCTAATGGAGGGAGAATAATGTGGCTATGCACAACACATGTAACCTAAAAATTTCTTATCAGGATTGCTTGGAGACCCAGCGCCTCTTATACTAGTGAAAATGTATCTTTGAGAGATCTTATAATTTATGTCAAATATTCTACAGAATACATGACATATTTTCTCAAAGATATTTGTTTGTGCAATTTTGGTAACCAATCAAATATGCATAACATATTTACATTTATCACTAGTATTAGTTGAATTAATTACAATTGGTCCATCTACAATTATAATTAATTTACATTATGTTCTATATGCATTCGTGCTCCAAAACTTAGCGAAATTACGTACTATGCCATTATTTCAGTTAATCACATTTAGGCATATCTTATATTATTCCTCATAATATTATTGACAGTATGTGATATATTAATCATATAACACGTAGTCCAAACTTAATTAATTGAAATTGATGTCTCAATTCCAACATTTAAAACCATGAACTTTCATCTATAGAGTGCAACACATGAATTGGTAGACATATCAACCATTGCAAGTATCTAGCTATTTCCTCTTATATCTGTACCTTGAGGCACAAAAAGCAAACACAACCAGATTAATAAAGCATAAACCCGCAACCAACCCAAAAAAGCGATCAAGATGTCCCTCATTTAAATTGTCGGGGATCCATCCAGTAAACCGATTAACAACTGTTAATATAAATGAAGTAACATAGCTCCCAAGTGATAATGTAAGAAAAGCAAGCGCCATACAAAGACTTCTCATGGAATCTGGTGCTTGATCATAAAAGAATTGGAGCAGGCCAACATAGGCAAACACTTCTCCAACACCTAATAAGATATGTTGCGGTATTTGCCATAATACACTCATTGGGACCGCAACATGCTCATGCATAAGACCTTCATCTCTTGCAATCTGTAACCGCTTTGCTTCAACAATTGCGGCTGATGACATAGCAAGAATGGAAAAGAACAAACCAATCCCAATACGTTGCAATCGAGATATGCCTCCCTCTGTTTTAGTAAATCTACAAGCTACTGGCACAATTATCTTTTCATATATCGGTGCAAATACAACACCTGCAAGCACATTGGAACATGAAAGTGAGGCCGGTGAGATGTTTAAAGAGCTGAAGTTTCGGTCCATGACCATCCCTTGTTCTACAAAAACTGATGATTCCTGGCTTACAACTGAAGAAAAGAGGATAAATGTGGCCCAAATAGGAAGCAAATTAAGTATAGATTTCAACTCTTCGACTTGTGACATAGTGCAAAGGCTCCAAGGGTTAAGTGTGCCAGAGATGGAGAAGTCTGAAGTGGTGACAATGGCCGCTTTGTCAAGAAAACTGCAATAATAGGGACGCATGAATGTTAGCACAAATGATGTTTATATTTTTTTTATATTCAATTTTAAGTAGAATTTGGTGGATCAAAATTTAATCTTCTGATTTTTATTTTTGTTCCATTTAAAAGAGATACAAAACGTATTACTGGATAAGATTGGTAATACAAATCATGAAAATTACCCAAATTCAGAAAAATGAAAATAAAGAATCACCTGAATCCTGGGGTACGTTCCAATTCTTCATTTTCTTGGACAATTTCCAACTTTCCTTTTGCCTGATATAAAAGAGAACTGTCTTCTGGAAAATTCGTATTATATTTTCTTGAAGCCGCAACAATTACTTGACAGAGTCTAGTAAAAGAGCTTCCGCTGGGTTTCTGGTACCTATAAAATCCTGAACCTGACATTAAACCCAAGAAAGCTATGCCTACAAGTAAGGTAGGTATACCGAATCCTATGGTCCATCCGTAGTTATCTTGAATCCATACGAGAACTGTACTTGCAATGAAACCAGCAATCTTAATTGAGAGATAATACCAACTAAAGAAGGATGCCTTTGCCCTTGTATCAGTTCTGTCGAACTGATCGGCACCAAAGGCCGAAAGACATGGTTTTATGGAGCCAGATCCTAAAGAAATCATGTAAAGTCCCAGAAAGGTGAAGAAAGGGGAGTGCTTCAAGAATGGGAGTGATGCCGATAGAGTCAAAGTCACCATCCCCTTTGGAAAAAGGAAGAAGACAAAAATCATTGAATATATATCTCAATTAGAGTTAACTTGTTTCTCATACAACAATATAAAATCATCTCTATGTTTGCTTTGACACATTTGAATAACAGGAGTACTTTGTTGTAAGCATAATTTTACAGATGGGATGTCACTTGTTAGAGTCTTTTTCTTTCTTCATTTTAGCAGAATAATAATACTATGTAAGGCAGTCTGGTATGACACATAGGTAACTTGAATATTTCCTTATTTCTTTATTTATTTTTTAGTGCATTATGCTTCTTGTCTATTTTATATTTTTCTATAAATTATTCCTTTAAAAAATTTCAATACTCCAGTTCGTGGCCAGCTTCATGCTACTTGATTGACATATATACTGATCAGTACAATTAGTCAAACGATAAGCAAGTTAAACATGAGTCGATGACTTACACTTATATAAATGATAGAGAAACCCATGATAGTTAAATAATTTCCCCAATAAGAATCTGACACATAAGCTCCGATAAGTGCAGTAAGAAAACAAGTGCCCACCCATGTCGTCATATGTGTTGCTGCCGTAACATTATCTTCAAGTAGCTCTGTTTTCAGAAAAACCACTAGGTTTTTTGTGATGCCGATGATAGCAATGCACAGACATAGCTCAGTAACTGTTATTTTTATCAGAAATTAAACAATTGTAAGCTATAAGATCTTCATTAGTTCACTTTTCCTAGATGGATTGTGAATACCATGTCGGACATTCTACGTTGGAGTATAGGACTGTGTCCTAACACACAATGTTGGTACCAGTAACCAGTTGATATATATTAGTTACTAGTGAGCTGTACTAGCTTAGCTTAACTAATAAAAAATAAAGCACAAGTTGAGCTCGATTGGAGCTAAGGCAATCAACCCTAAGGAAACTTCCATCAGAATAACTCTATTATTTCGTGATTTGCTAATTACTAATTAAAGGGTCCATTCAAGTCTTTTAAGCTGAGCAAATTAATTTCAGGGACTAAATCTACCAGTAAAAACCACCATGAAGCCGTAAGGAACAAGAAGAAAACTTTCTAGCAACTTACACAGAATTAGAGAGGAAGCTTTCCAGCCTCCAGTTCGTTGCTTCACTGGTGAGGTGTTTGGGTCAATTTCCTACATTGTGGTAGCAAATTGTTCTAAAATTCTAATAAAAAACGAATAAGAAATTGTAACAAATAAATCAATAAATATTAGTCCATAATCCAATACTTGAACAAGCCCCAAAGCTAGAGTCCAATTATTGACATTAATTACAAATTAAAATATATCCAGTTGTATGTGGATTTCTTGAATGTGATACAAATTCAGCAGTTCTAACTGGACAGTTGTAATAGGGGTGGCAAAAAATCTAGTAGCTCGTGGCTCGATTGTGATTCGCATCTAACATGCTTGCTAATAGCTCGCTCGTTAGTGGACCGAGTTGTTATTGAGTTAGCTCGTTAGTGGCTCGGTCCAGATTAAACGAGTACAAGCTAGGACCTAGCTAGCTCACCTAGGTATGAATTTGTGTGCATTTATGCTCTCCTACTTTGGGCCAACTCAAGTCCAAAAAGTTTGTAGAATTTTTTTTTTCTTAAAACAAGGTCCAGCCAGACCGAACAAGCCAGCTCACCAGCTCGGTCCAGCTCCCAAGCTAGCTTTTGGCAATTATAAGCTGAGATTTAAGCTCGGACCCTTAAAGTTAGCTTGATCTAGCTGGCCTGGTAAATAAATGAGCTGATTACGAGCTGGGTCCAACTTGTTGCCACCCCTAGCTAGCTAGTTGTACACGTGTAAAAGATATGCAAAAAAAATAAATTCAAAGGGACCAAATTAATATTCAAAGATTTAAAATACCTCATTATTGTTTTCTTCAAATACTAGCAGACTAATTCTTAACTCCTCTACTGAGCTCATCTCTTCTTCTCCAAATATGAAAGAAGGAAACCAATGTGAATGCTATGCTCCTCATCCGACAGAGATATGCTTTCCTTTTATAGATATATATATATAAATTATAGTAGTTTATATGGGGCAACATCAGAAAGGGTGACAGATATATAAATATTATATATAGTAAGTGGTCGTTCAATAACCTAATTAAATTAATGAATTATCATATTATATGTGGCTGTTGTGATCTTATGCGCTCCTCACCCATCAACTCCTAACATTTTAGAACCTAATTAAATCATCAAATTAGTGCTTGGCACTTTGATGGGTGATCCTTTCTTTTTAGAAATGCTTGGCAGCCTTGTGGAATTTAATAATGAAAATAGGTTCTTTACATCGAACTCTATCAGCACCGACACCCTTCGAATATTAATTAATGAGTGAGCCTATGGTACTATGCATAGCACGGATGGGTCCGTGCTACGGTTCAATATTTTTGTTTTCAAAATTCTAACAGTCTATCCGAACCGTTCAACATGTTTTCCATATGAATATGTACTTTCCGACCAAATTTTACATTTTTTAGAATTTGTTTACTATTTTTTTTAGGTAGGCAAAAAAAATCACTGTTTTTGGATGGTCAAGAATTTTCGTGATTTTATATCTATCTAAAAAAAATAGTAAAAAAATTTTTAAAAATGTAAAATTTGGTCAGCAAGTATATATTCATATGGAAAACATGTTGAACGGTTCGGATCAACCGCTAGAACTTTGAAAACGAATATATTGAACCGTAGGACGGACCCATCCGTGCTATGCATAGTAGGCTCACTCTTAATTAAATCTTCATAACTTTTGAACTGTAATGTGCCTTCAATGATATATTGTTTGTCAACTTGCATATTTTTTAACAAGAAAACCAACGCATTTTTTTACTATAGCTTCTTATCTTTTACACCACGTGATATAATTTCGCAAAAACACACCAAATATTACAATTTTGTACATCAATGATTGCTAACTACTTCAAGTTGGTCAGCTGATTTTTTTTTTTTTTTTTTTTTTTGAAAATCAAGTTGGTGACCTGTTCAATCATAAACTTTGAGATATTGATTCGCTTTTTTTTTTTAACCGAGTGCGTGCGATATTGGGGGTTGTTGGGTTATTTGGTCCGTGATGCTTTGTCTATAGTGGTATCTTTCGATTGGGTTAAAGGTGCAATTATCACTCTATATAAAACAATTTCGTTTGTTGGTCAGTCCCACTTGCTGTCTATAGTGGCGTCATTTCATTTATCAACAAAACAAGTCTAAATTTGGGACCAGCTACTCGGTTTTAGTTAGATATTAAAAAAAAAACAAAGGAAGAAAGCAACAAAATATCAACAAAAGTTGATAAATGCTTGCAAACGCACATTTTAATATAAATAACGGTGCTCCTATAGAAGAAATTGGCACAATGTCAAAAATAAATGTAGGTTGCGCACTTAAAATTCTCAGAATTACTAATAGTATTGCAACCTCAAAACCTCTGTTTTGCGAGAAGTTTGAAGCGCTCAATATGTTCTCTATGCTAAAATGTTTTTGAAGACCAAATTTTATATTTTTTTGAAAAAAAAATGTCATTTTTTTAGAATTTTTCAAATAGTCGATCCAAACCGTTCAACAAGCATGATCTAATTGAGAAAAATGATCAATTAATATGTAACAACATTTAAGAAATTAAAAAAAAAAAAGCTAAATGTTGGGCCAAACAATTGTATTTCTCTATACAATCATTTTTTATTTCCTAACCTTCTTATTTCTTCTCTTCTTCATTCTCTATTTTACTCTTTTTTATTATCTTCTTTATTTTTTGAATTTTCTTAATTTTGAATTTTGTGTTTTGTTAATTAGTAGTTGTATTTAAAGTTCATGTAATAGGATTAGAATGGACATCTCAATTGAAGGCGATACTGGACTCACATCGTTAGTATCTCCATCCAACAAATGAATCAGTATCGCTGATGAAAAATTGAGAGAAGAGTCTTTCAAAAATGTTAACGGGCCTTTCAAAAATCGTTAATGGGACAAGAGTTGGAACTGCTTAATGGGCCTTTCACAAATCGTTGAACTCTCAGCCAATTTGCGTTGATATAATTTGTCTGTTTAATTAGCAAGCTTAGTTTCGAATAATGGTTATAAGTGATGTTTAATTGTGGAGTAACAGGCAAATAAAGAATTTATTTCATGTTTAAACTGTTAAATAAGAATATCTTTAATTAGCTAGGAAATAAATCTGTTGCGATTCTTTGGAATCGCAAGGTCCCTGCTTGTCCAAACCAAACCATTCATTTTTTGAAATGCACGAATTTAAAAGACAGTTAATTTTTATACACGAATCTCGAAACAAATGAATGGTTGGATTTGGACAAGCACGAACTCCAAAGAATCGCAGCAGATTTATTTCCCTTTAATTAACCCGGAGTAATTAAGAAAACATCGATCGATTGTAGTATCGAATAAGGATATATAGCTTATAATTGAACTCCATAGATATTGTAGTTCTTTTTTTAAAGGCCATATAAAAAAATATGACATGTCTTATAAAAATTAAAATATTTCAAAATTATATCTGTATTAATATTCTCCGTCATATTAATCATTTTGTTACCGGATACTCACAGATTCTTGTTAGCCCCTCATGTCATATAAGATTGCCTTTCTCACCTCACCAAGTATAGTCCTACCAGAGCCAAATCAACCGGCTTATTTCAACGTAAGAGTAATTAAATTCTATGTCTATTACCGACGTATCGACGGATTTTGAAGGTTCGTCACTCTCGACAAATTGCGTGAGCATGACTGACCCTGAATGCAGATAATGGTAATTGCTGCTAATTATTGGTCATTGTCAAAATGGTTGTAATTAAGTGAATTAGTAATTCAAAACTTCATTGCTATTTGTTGTAAAATTGTTTAGATCTGGTCTTTTATTA
>JAJHPF010000023.1:3350000-3505826 GCA_024447775.1 Carex cristatella | reverse complement strand
GGAAAACTAGAAATCGGGGACGGTCGTTTATGCATATCGGGGACGGACATAGAGCCGATGCGATCCGGCGATACGATAGGGCTACTAATCGGGAACGGTTAAATAACAGATTCAGATTTAAACATCGATAATGTCGTTTTTTAAGAACCGATACTGAAAGTGACTTTCGAGTAGCGGTCGTTCATCTACAACCGTTACTGAAAGTTCTTTCAAGGACGGTTACTAATAAACGACCGTTACTGAAAGTCACTTTCAGTATCGGTTGTTAAAAACGACCGTTACTGAAAGTCACTTTCAGTATCGGTTCTTAAAAAAACGACCGTTACTGAAAGTATTATGAAGGATTAAAAAATTTATAAATAGTCGTTACTAATTACTAATCAAGATTGGTTTATTTAACAAATAGCCGTTACTGATTTGTTTTTTATATTTAAAAAATAATTTTTATATTTTGGCCAGCTACCAGATTTTTTCTGGCCTAATTTTCAGTCATAACGTCGTAAAATATCCCAAAAATAAATGTTTCTTCAATTTCACAAATAACACATCCTAAATTCAAACTTGTTTCATCAATATCACAAATAACACATCCTAAATTCAAACTTGTTTCTTCAAGTTCACAAAATAACACATACTAATTAAATATCAACAAGTTCAAAATATTAGTTTAAACAAGTTAAAACAATCCTAAATTATGACAAAATAACACCACCTAAATTGATTTACTTTTTTCAAGTAGTACTTCCCTTAAGAAAAATTTACCCCACTCTAATCGAATTTGGTCGATGTTTCCTTCGTTATAAGCGATGGGGAAGTCCTGCATTTTTAAAATGATAAGTACAATTCATTGTGTATTTTTGAAGCAACTAAGCATAGCTTTGAGAAAAAAAAATTGCACACCTTTAAATTTGGAAAAACATCGAGGTAGCGAGTTATTATGTCATACACGAACGACATGACATAATATCCACATTCCCAATCTGCATGTTGTTGTGGGCACTGTATTAAACAACCATAAGTACAACACACTAAAACAAGCAACAACCCTGTTGTGGGCACCATCTTTAGATGAGTTACTGTTTAAAGTATCCTAAAATTGGGAGACTAGTGCAAAATTTTCAAACAGAACATTGGTATAACTCTGTCTACTGGGTAATAATTAAACAGAGCAATTATATTTTTTAAAAGGACAATACAACAATAATTGATTTTAAGCTTTTGGAAACTTCACACCACTTACTACCTCTATTGAAGTAAAAGAGAAAAAAATGCATACAGGACATTAGTGCAATAAAGGAATCTTGTCAAAGCAGTAGAACAAATTTCATGGGCAAATTATAGGAGGTGCATAACCAGTATCTAACTACTAACTTAGGGTATAGGTGTCATGTTAGCCTATAACTTTATATAGGTTATAGGTGTCATGTTATTTCTATTTATTTTGCTAAAATCAACTAACAGAAAAAAAAATTTAAGTACGCGGTTATGGTTAATTGATAAATTTAGGGCTTATATGGGGCCGGTTACTATCCTATCCCACTCTTTGAATATTTTGCCTCTGTAGTGGACACATGTTAGTCGTGTTTTAGTATTTAAGAAAATTTCGGCAGCATTTCCCCTTAGTTCCCCGAAATTCGGGGAACTAATAAGAGAAAATGCTGCCGAAATTTTCTTAAATACTAAAACACGACTAACATGTGCCCACATCCTAATTGAGACAAAATATTCAAAGAGCAGTCCCAAACCGGGGACTATTCAAAATTAACCCCTATTGGGTTAATTTTGAATGGGTATCACGACCTAAAGGCTTTAATAATTCAGTTGTGGCTCATAAGACAATACGTACTCTAGCTAGATACCGACCAACTATAGGTACGTTTAATTAACTACATAAATTTATCGTAATACACATCCATACGCAAAATTAAACAAGAATTTGATATTATACTTACAATTTTTTTGTGCTGGAGCGAGTGATATGAAGAGATTGTAGCACCAAATCCCTCAATTATAATTCATAAGATGCCACCAAACTTCTGTCCCAAAATAAATTAATTGAAAATATTCTAGGTTAAGCTAAAATCAAACCAAAATAAACACTAATTGAAATTATGCTAGTAATCATAATGCGAAGAAACTATATATGAGAAATTTCTATTTGATGTCACATTTTCTACTAGTGTTGGGTTTAATCTAAAATAAAATTTGATCAGAATTTCAAAGGGGCTAAAATATGTGTGAATTTGCTTATAGTCCCGGACCAACATACTTGCTGACAACAAAATCCGACTTGACCCGACTCAATAAGCAATTGAATCCAAATGAAAGAACCATTTGTACTATACTGTGATTCATAATTTGTTTGGATTCAAATAATAAAAAGTTTTAACCGTTGGTGTTGGTCATCAAGCATTAATTAGGTTAATAAATTGATGGATTTTAGAGTTTCTTTACAGTATATTAAATAAATCAAAAGCTTGAATTTATTAAACAAAAAGTTCCGTATAATTTTACAATGTATGTCCCTAACCTCAAACTATGGTTGCTATTTTGTGGGGTCCGTTGTGCAGAGTAGGTGGATGAAATTGAGGGACAATTATTTGAGGCACTCCAATAATAACAGTAGAGATATATAGCAATGCGATCTTAGCTTTTAAATCGTATATGGGGCTTACTTTAACTAAACAAATTTCAAACTATGCAATGCGATCTTACCTAGAGAATCAAGCTGGCTATGCACTCCAATAATAACCAGATCGCCCAGCCGACAAATCGTCCAGCTAACAAAAAAACCTAGATATGAAAGTTATGAATCGTGCATTGGAAGGGAAAGGGCAGTAGATATTTATTAAGGATTCAGGAACGGTTATACAAAGAACCGTTACTAAAAATAAGAATCAGGGACGGTCGTTTATAAACAACCGTTACTGATACAATCAGGGACGGTTGTTTATAAACAACCGTTACTAAAAGTAACAATCAGTAACGGTCGTTATAAACGACCGTCCCTGATTGTATCAGTAACGGTCGATTATAAACGACCGTCCCTGATTCTTATTTTTAGTAACGGCCTTTAATTTTACCCGTTCCAGAATACAATCAGCATCGGTTGTTTCCTATACCCGTCCCTGATGTGCCGATACTGATGTCATGTTTTCCACTAGTGAATATTATTGACAGTATGTGATATATTAATCATATAACACGTAGTCCAAACTTAATTAATTGAAATTGACGTCTCAATTCCAACATTTAAAACTATGAACTTTCATCTATAGAGTGCAACACATGAATTGGTAGACATATCAACCATTGCAAGTATCTAGCTATTTCCTCTTATATCTGTACCTTGAGGCACAAAAAGCAAACACAACCAGATTAATAAAGCATAAACCCGTAACCAACCCAAAAAAGCGATCAAGATGTCCCTCGTTTAAATTGTCGGGGATCCATCCAGTAAACCGATTAACAACTGTTAATATAAATGAAGTAACATAGCTCCCAAGTGATAATGTAAGAAAAGCAAGCGCCATACAAAGACTTCTCATGGAATCTGGTGCTTGATCATAGAAGAATTGGAGCAGGCCAACATAGGCAAACACTTCTCCAACACCTAATAAGATATGTTGCGGTATTTGCCATAATACACTCATTGGAACCGCAACATTCTCATGCATAAGACCTTCATCTCTTGCAATCTGTAACCGCTTTGCTTCAACAATTGCGGCTGATGACATAGCAAGAATGGAAAAGAACAAACCAATCCCAATACGTTGCAATTGAGATATGCCTCCCTCTGTTTTAGTAAATCTACAAGCTACTGGCACAATTATCTTTTCATATATCGGTGCAAATACAACACCTGCAAGCATATTGGAACATGAAAGTGAGGCCGGTGAGATGTTTAAAGAGCTGAAGTTTCGGTCCATGACCATCCCTTGTTCTACAAAAACTGATGATTCCTGGCTTACAACTGAAGAAAAGAGGATAAATGTGGCCCAAATAGGAAGCAAATTAAGTATAGATTTCAACTCTTCGACTTGCGACATAGTGCAAAGGCTCCAAGGGTTAAGTGTGCCAGAGATGGAGAAGTCTGAAGTGGTGACAATGGCCGCTTTGTCAAGAAAACTGCAATAATAGGGACGCATGAATGTTAGCACAAATGATGTTATATTTTTTTATATTCAATTTTAAGTAGAATTTGGTGGATCAAAATTTAATCTTCTGATTTTTATTTTTTTTCCATTTAAAAGAGATACAAAACGTATTACTGGATAAGATTGGTAATACAAATTATGAAAATTACCCAAATTCAGAAAAATGAAAATAAAGAATCACCTGAATCCAGGGGTACGTTCCAATTCTTCATTTTCTTGGACAATTTCCAACTTTCCTTTTGCCTGATATAAAAGAGAACTGTCTTCTGGAAAATTCGTATTATATTTTCTTGAAGCCGCAACAATTACTTGACAGAGTCTAGTAAAAGAGCTTCCGCTGGGTTTCTGGTACCTATAAAATCCTGAACCTGACATTAAACCCAAGAAAGCTATGCCTACAAGTAAGGTAGGTATACCGAATCCTATGGTCCATCCGTAGTTATCTTGAATCCATACGAGAACTGTACTTGCAATGAAACCAGCAATCTTAATTGAGAGATAATACCAACTAAAGAAGGATGCCTTTGCCCTTGTATCAGTTCTGTCGAACTGATCGGCACCAAAGGCCGAAAGACATGGTTTTATGGAACCAGATCCTAAAGAAATCATGTAAAGTCCCAGAAAGGTGAAGAAAGGGGAGTGCTTCAAGAATGGGAGTGATGCCGATAGAGTCAAAGTCACCATCCCCTTTGGAAAAAGGAAGAAGACAACAATCATTGAATATATATCTCAATTAGAGTTAACTTGTTTCTCATACAACAATATAAAATCATCTCTATGTTTGCTTTGACACATTTGAATAACAGGAGTACTTGTTGTAAGCATAATTTTACAGATGGCATGTCACTTGTTAGAGTCTTTTTCTTTCTTCATTTTAGCAGAATAATAATACTATGTAAGGCAGTCTGGTATGACACATAGGTAACTTGAATATTTCCTTATTTCTTTATTTATTTTTTTAGTGCATTATACTTCTTGTCTATTTTATATTTTTCTATAAATTATTCCTTTAAAAATTTTCAATACTCCAGTTCGTGGCCAGCTTCATGCTACTTGATTGACATATATACTGATCAGTACAATTAGTCAAACGATAAGCAAGTTAAACATGAGTCGATGACTTACACTTATATAAATGATAGAGAAACCCATGATAGTTAAATAATTTCCCCAATAAGAATCTGACACATAAGCTCCGATAAGTGCAGTAAGAAAACAAGTGCCCACCCATGTCGTCATATGTGTTGCTGCCGTAACATTATCTTCAAGTAGCTCTGTTTTCAGAAAAACCACTAGGTTTTTTGTGATGCCGATGATAGCAATGCACAGACATAGCTCAGTAACTGTTATTTTTATCAGAAATTAAACAATTGTAAGCTATAAGATCTTCATTAGTTCACTTTTCCTAGATGGATTGTGAATACCATGTCGGACATTCTACGTTGGAGTATAGGACTGTGTCCTAACACACAATGTTGGTACCAGTAACCAGTTGATATATATTAGTTACTAGTGAGCTGTACTAGCTTAGCTTAACTAATAAAAAATAAAGCACAAGTTGAACTCGATTGGAGCTAAGGCAATCAACCCTAAGGAAACTTCCATCAGAATAACTCTATTATTTCGTGATTTGCTAATTACTAATTAAAGGGTCCATTCAAGTCTTTTAAGCTGAGCAAATTAATTTCAGGGACTAAATCTACCAGTAAAAAACACCATGCTAAATGCAACAAAAGAAGCCGTAAGGAACAAGAAGAAAACTTTCTAGCAACTTACACAGAATTAGAGAGGAAGCTTTCCAGCCTCCAGTTCGTTGCTTCACTGGTGAGGTGTTTGGGTCAATTTCCTACATTGTGGTAGCAAATTGTTCTAAAATTCTAATAAAAAACGAATAAGAAATTGTAACAAATAAATCAATAAATATTAGTCCATAATCCAATACTTGAACAAGCCCCAAAGCTAGAGTCCAATTATTGACATTAATTACAAATTAAAATATATCCAGTTGTATGTGGATTTCTTGAATGTGATACAAATTCAGCAGTTCTAACTGGACAGTTGTAATAGGGGTGGCACAAAATCTAGTAGCTCGTGGCTCGATTGTGATTCGCATCTAACATGCTTGCTAATAGCTCGCTCGTTAGTGGACCGAGTTGTTATTGAGCTAGCTCATTAGTGGCTCGGTCCAGATTAAACGAGTACAAGCTAGGGCCTAGCTAGCTCGCCTAGGTATGAATTTGTGTGCATTTATGCTCTCCTACTTTGGGCGAACTCAAGTCCAAAAAGTTTGTAGAATTTTTTTTTCTTAAAACAAGGTCCAGCCAGACCGAACAAGCCAGCTCACCAGCTCGGTCCAGCTCCCAAGCTAGCTTTTGGCAATTATAAGCTGAGATTTAAGCTCGGACCCTTAAAGTTAGCTTGATCCAGCTGGCCTGGTAAATAAATGAGATGATTACGAGCTGGGTCCAACTCGTTGCCACCCCTAGCTAGTTGTACACATGTAAAAGATATGCAAAAAAAATAAATTCAAAGGGACCAAATTAATATTCAAAGATTTAAAATACCTCATTACTGTTTTCTTCAAATACTAGCAGACTAATTCTTAACTCCTCTACTGAGCTCATCTCTTATTCTCCAAATATGAAAGAAGGAAACCAATGTGAATGCTATGCTCCTCATCCGACAGAGATATGCTTTCCTTTTATAGATATATATATATAAATTATAGTAGTTTATATGGGGCAACATCAGAAAGGGTGACAGATATATAAATATTATATATATTAAGTGGTCCTTCAATAACCTAATTAAATTAATGAATTATCATATTATATGTGGCTGTTGTGATCTTATGCGCTCCTCACCCATCAACTCCTAACATTTTAGAAACTAATTAAATCATCAAATTAGTGCTTGGCACTTTGATGGGTGATCCTTTCTTTTTAGAAATGCTTGGCAGCCTTGTGGAATTTAATAATGAAAATAGGTTCTTTACATCCGAACTCTATCAGCACCGACACCCTTCGAATATTAATTAATGAGTGAGCCTATGGTACTATGCATAGTACGGATGGGTCCGTGCTATGGTTCAATATTTTTGTTTTCAAAATTCTAACGGTCGATCCGAACCGTTCAACATGTTTTCCATATGAATATGTACTTTCTGACCAAATTTTACATTTTTTAGAATTTTTTTACTATTTTTTTAGGTAGGCAAAAAAATCACTGTTTTTGGATGGTCAAGAATTTTCGGATTAAGTGATTTTATATCTATTTAAAAAAAATAGTAAAAAAATTCTTAAAAATGTAAAATTTGGTCAACAAGTATATATTCATATGGAAAACATGTTGAACGGTTCGGATGAACCACTAGAACTTTGAAAACGAAGATATTGAACCGTAGCACGGACCCATCCGTGCTATGCATAGTAGGCTCACTCTTAATTAATTCTTCATAACTTTTGAACTGTAATGTGCCTTCAATGATATATTGTTTGTCAACTTGCATATTTTTTAACAAGAAAACCAACGCATTTTTTACTATAGCTTCTTATCTTTTACACCACGTGATATAATTTCGCAAAAACACACCAAATATTACAATTTTGTACATCAATGAATGCTAACTACTTCAAGTTGGTCAGATGATTTTTTTTTTTTTTTTTTTGAAAATCAAGTTGGTGACCTGTTCAATCATAAACTTTGAGATATTGATTCGCTTTTTTTTTTAACCGAGTGCGCGAGATATTGGGGGTTGTTGGGTTATTTGGTCCGTGATGCTTTGTCTATAGTGGTATCTTTCGATTGGGTTAAAGGTGCAATTATCACTCTATATAAAATACAATTTCGTTTGTTGGTCAGTCCCACTTGCTGTCTATAGTGGCGTCATTTCATTTATCAACAAAACAAGTCTAAATTTGGGACCAGCTACTCGGTTTTAGCTAGATATTAAAAAAAAAACAAAGGAAGAAAGCAACAAAATATCAACAAAAGTTGATAAATGCTTGCAAACGCACATTTTAATATAAATAACGGTGCTCCTATAGAAGAAATTGGCACAATGTCAAAAATATATGTAGGTTGCGCACTTAAAATTCTCAGAATTACTAATAGTATTGCAACCTCAAAACCTCTGTTTTGAGAGAAGTTTGAAGCGCTCAATATTCTCTATATGCTAATTGAAGACCAAATTTTATATTTTTTGAAAAAAAATGTCATTTTTTTAGAATTTTTCAAATAGTCGATGCAAACCGTTCAACAAGCATGATCTAATTGAGAAAAATGATCAATTAATATGTAACAACATTTAAGAAATTATAAAAAAAAAAAAGCTAAATGTTGGACCAAACAATTGTATTTCTCTATACAATCATTTTTTATTTCCTAACCTTCTTATTTCTTCTCTTCTTCATTCTCTATGTTACTCTTTTTTATTATCTTATTTATTTTTTGAATTTTCTTAATTTTGAATTTTGTGTTTTGTTAATTAGTAGTTGTATTTAAAGTTCATGTAATAGGATTAGAATGGACATCTCAATTGAAGGCGATACTGGACTCACATCGTTAGTATCTCCATCCAACAAATGAATCAGTATCGCTGATGAAAAATTGAGAGAAGAGTCTTTCAAAAATGTTAACGGGCCTTTCAAAAATCGTTAATGGGACAAGAGTTGGAACTGCTTAATGGGCCTTTCACAAATCGTTGAACTCTCAGCCAATTTGCGTTGATATAATTTGTCTGTTTAATTAGCAAGCTTAGTTTCGAATAATGGTTATAAGTGATGTTTAATTGTGGAGTAACAGGCAAATAAAGAATTTATTTCATGTTTAAACTGTTAAATAAGAATATCTTTAATTAGCTAGGAAATAAATCTGTTGCGATTCTTTGGAATCGCAAGGTCCCTGCTTGTCCAAACCAAACCATTCATTTTTTGAAATGCACGAATTTAAAAGACAGTTAATTTTTATACACGAATCTCGAAACAAATGAATGGTTGGATTTGGACAAGCACGAACTCCAAAGAATCGCAGCAGATTTATTTCCCTTTAATTAACCTGGAGTAATTAAGAAAACATCGATCGATTGTAGTATCGAATAAGGATATATAGCTTATAATTGAACTCCATAGATATTGTAGTTCTTTTTTTAAAGGCCATATAAAAAAATATGACATGTCTTATAAAAATTAAAATATTTCAAAATTATATCTGTATTAATATTCTCCGTCATATTAATCATTTTGTTACCATTGTGGATACTCACAGATTCTTGTTAGCCCCTCATGTCATATAAGATTGCCTTTCTCACCTCACCAAGTATAGCCCTACCAGAGCCAAATCAACCGGCTTATTTCAACGTAAGAGTAATTAAATTCTATGTCTATTACCGACGAATCGACGGATTTTGAAGGTTCGTCACTCTCGACAAATTGCATGAGCATGACTGACCCTGAATGCAGATAATGGTAATTGCTGCTAATTATTGGTCATTGTCAAAATGGTTGTAATTAAGTGAATTAGTAATTCAAAACTTCATTGCTATTTGTTGTAAAATTGTTTAGATCTGGTCTTTTATTAACCTCAATTAGTAGTGCAGCATTGGGCTCTAAGGCCACCAGTTGGGCTTGAATTTTGCAGCCCAACCTGCCTATGAAATAGCTGACTTTTAAAGACATCTGTATGCGATTACTGTTGATATATAGTTTAATTAATTTTTTTCATAACTAAAATAAAGAACATAATTGGAAAGTACAAAAAACTAAGGATCATTTAACATTTTTTAATTCAGACAATTTTGAGAATTTTAAAAATAATGATTTAATTTAAAATTAAATATTAAAAGAATGATTCCTATGATGCATATATCCTATTTGTAAACAAATATATATTGTATATTTGACTGTGCATCAAGACCAAATGAGATGAAAATTTTAACAATATAAACTTAGCAATACGGTTTTTTTTTTCTTTTATGCATCATCAAATTATATTTAAATTACATAAATTTTAATTATTAAACTATCGAGAGCAGGGTTCAAAGTGTCTCGTGTCTTTAATTAATGTCTTAATCATGTCTCACATTCTTATCTTTGTTTTCAATGTTAAATCAATCGATCTGAACCGTTCAACATGATCTCCATACTAAAATATGCTTGGATACAAAATTTTAAATTTTTTGGAAATTTTTTATTACTTTTTTAAATAGATACATACAAATCACTATTTTTTTTTTTTTAAATACAAGGACCATTGAAAAAAAAATATGGATCATTGAAAAAATACAAGGACCATTGAAAAAAAAAAAACACGGCAATAATGGTACTATTGACTAGTGAGGTAGCCTTGAACTTCAAAGGCAGTTGACTTAGTCAACTTCTTCCTCGCATTAATTGTTTCCATAAAGACTAGTTTCTGTCACATACAATAATTGTGTCTAGTTGTCCAGTTGTTCTGTCACATACTCTATATTTATTGTGCCATACAAAAAAAATAAAAAAAATTTAGAGAAGTGCCATACAATTTCAATTGGTTTTTTTAGAAAAAATATGAATCTAGCTCGTATTTGATTGATAACCGCGGTTACAAAGAGCTTGTAGTTGCATGTCATCAATAATAAACACAAGCACTCAAGACTACTTTAAAAAGCATAAACAGATAATAAATAAAACAGAAAAATCTAAGAAAGCTCTTTAAAATTAAGCTAGAAAGCAGAAAAAAATATATATTGGGTAATCAATCTTCTCTCGATGGATACAATTTTAATTGTTAGCCACATACGTACATCACTTCTCCAGTTGTCCTGCAATTGATGTATTGTTGACTAGACTTTAAAATGGGGTGGCGTTATTTCAAGGGCAACTTTTACAATATTAATTGAGGGCTTGTTAGATTTTTTTTCTATCTAAATATTTATTCTGCCCATTAACTTTCTCTTTCATAAAATCTGGCATAATTAATAATTAACAAAAATGGTTTCCACAGCTTGACACAATTAATAGTTAATAAAAAATAGCGAGAATGGAATCAAACAAAATTCATTGAAGAGAAGCTTGAAAATAATTTAATTGTGAGATTTTACTCTACTCTCATATTCTTGATGCAATCTTCTTATGTAATCAACATAATTCATTGAAGAGATCGAGAAGCTCGAAAAATGGTTTAAGAGCACGACAAAAATAGCTCTTTTGTTACTCATATAATCTCTCCACCAAAACTCAAACGGTGAACTTCACATCCTATTGCTGAATTAGTTTGTAAATAGATTCAAAACAAACTAATCATAAAGTAAAGAGGCAATTATCCTCTCCAAATTGCATTACTAAAACTATCTTATTCAATTCATAGACGACAGTGGATTTGGTATCAGTGTAGTTGGAGGTTTGGAGAAAGGAGCTAATCATAGTACATAGTCGTCTGTACTAAAATAATTATGAAGTATGCAATGAGTTTCTAGTTTAATGCAAAATGCAAACGGAAGGGTTTTTCAATTTTTTTTTTTTGTCAAGAACAATTAGTGTTTATGTATAATAATTTGTAGAAGTTCTTGTACAAGATAAAGTAGGTCTTGTTTAGTTTGTAGAAGATTTTTTATTTTTTTATTTTCATGTTTCAATTTTTTTTTATCAAAAGTTGTATTATGTATAATAATTTGGTTCTTATGTATTATGGAGATTCTAATATAAAATTGTAAACATAATTTTATTTATTTTAAACTATTTAATGAGTACATATTTGGTGGTTGGTGCCAATTTGTTGCCTATATTAGTAAGTTTCATAAGCAAATAAGAAAGACAACATGACAAATTATTGTTTTGAATCTATTTTATAGTTACCTTGTATAAGCGTAATAATTTCAAATCATATATACAATAACATTAAATAGGGGTAAATTGGACATTAAAAGATAAAAAGGTTCTCGGCCCTCAATAATAAGATTAGTGCTCTGAATATAGCAGTGCCCTTTTAAAATATCGTGCTTGGATAGGTAAATTAAAGGAAGCGCAAACATAGGAGCACAATAGTTAAATTGTTGAGTGGAAACATTTTTTTTTCCTTTTCATACTTCATTTACTCTTTTTTTTGGAGTTCCCGGCCTCTAATTGTGGTAGGAAACTAATTAAGTTTGTATGAGATATGCAAAAAACAAATTGTTAAATACTATTTCGAAATTAATACAAGAATGATTTGGCTTATTGTTCTTTCCATATGAAACTTTTAATTCTATGTATAAGACTATGCTCAATAATAAAAATCTGAAAGACTTAACACATTAGAAAGACTACACGACTCATGCACAATTAATGTTTACTCTTCTATAAAAATCAAGATCTTATTCTATCATTTTTTGTTCTATTTTTTTTCTCTTTTGTTGTTAATTGATTTTGTCAAGTATTATCGATTTTGAAAAAAAATGTTTAGTGAAAAACACAGTAAAGAGATGTCATTTCTTATGATTTTTGGTGTTGCATACTTATCATTTCTATATTTTCTGGAGCTATAATAAATAAAATTGCATGATAGATAAATTTAGGGAGAGATGAATTAAAACTACACAAAGTTAGAAACATTGGTTGAGTTATATAAAATTGTGCTAACGCCTTTTCATTTTTATTTTGTTTTCATTCTTTTTTTTTCTTCAATAAAATATAAAGGAAGGAAGGGACATGAACGATATTACAGAATTTTTCAGTTTATTTTTGAGATTTATTAAAAGAGAGATGGGAAAAAAAGACAAAGTGTTAAGCAGGATCATTAAAAAGGACATAGTGCATGGTTGTGATAATTAAGGAAAATTAAAGAAAGAGAGTTGTACACAGGAATTTAGCAGTAAAAAGAAAGTATTTAATAAGGACATATGTGGTATAATGAGAGAAAAAACATCTCTTATCTCAATGTTGCAATTTTAGTGCTCAAAGTAGTACTCCTCATTGGGGCCGCTAACAAGCCGAGTTAGCTCGAGTTATGGATAACTCGAATTCAACTTGGAAGTCACTAAAACGAATTGACTCGAGTTAAAAATACTAAGCCGAGCTGACTCGCATACTTGAATTCAACTCGCTAGCTAATAACTCGAGTTGACTGGTGACTCGTAAGTCAACTCGTTTTCAAATCTTCAACCAATATTTATATTATACCAGTTGGCAATAGATCATAAAAAAAAAGAGAAAACAGTAAGTGGTCAGTGATGTAAGCTATAGTGGCCACCGCACTTTTCTTTGCGAGAAAATAAAAAGAAAGATGATAAACTGAAATTCCAAAATAACAGATCAAGCTGCAAAGAAAAAAGAAAATATAAGTTCTCCCACAATCATTAATATAAGTTTTCCCACAATCATTAAACTTGCTCTATGTATGAAAACATACAGATAATACATTATTATTGAGTTGATTAAACTTGAGCTGGTTAAATTCATGATTAAGCCTTCTTTGTGCATCAAAAATTTTGTATGGAAACATGTAATTACATTTCCAAACTGTTGCTACAGTTTTGAGAAAGAAACTAATAATTGTAAGTTGCTTGTTCATTTCAGGGATAAAAACCATCTATTTATTCAACTACTAACCACTCCATTAAATAAATTGATGTGACCCAACTAAGTATATTCTCTGTACTAAATTGATGTAACCACTCAGATTTGATGTGCACATAAAAAATCTACTTCAGGGTAAGCCATCAAGTTTACAAGGAAAAAAAGAAATAAAAGTTCTCACACAATCTGAGTGTTGAGCTTTGATTGAAATATCTAATTATCATACAATACAAAGGGGTAATGGGACATATCTTAGTGAAGGTGGAATTCACAAATATCTGCATCCAACTTGAATTGGCTTCTTTTTATTAATTATGCACTAGAAATGGAAAAAAATTATATTGTATATAGAATTAGTAGTATCTCATTTTTCAGATTGGAATATCATACCATTTTGGATTAATCATTACTCGTTTGGAATTGGATTATCCAAATTATCTTCTTCTATAGCAGATTGCTGAAAAAAAAACAAAAGTATTACTAAAAAAATGAGTAAAATGCTTTAAACGAATACAAATTTGAAACAGAACTCTTACTTGTAACGTTTGAATAAATGGAAGTTGGAAAAGAAACAGAGAAGTACAGAGAAGGAAAAATATAAATTAATTTGATTAATTATACAAATTTATAATTTTTTTTCTACTATCCTCTGTTCTTATCATTCATAGGTATTGAGAAATGAAAATTTGTGTTAGTTTTATTAATTCTGAAAGAGAAGGTCAAGAGATAGATGACATAATCAATAAATTAAATAAAAGATATTTTATTAACGAAAAGTTTGTTATTTCAGTTGCAAAAATTAATACTGTTAAAACTAATTAATTAGATAAAACAATGGGATTCCGAGGGAGATCCAGCTCTTGGCGTAGAGGGATCTAATTTATCATATTATCTTCGATACAGGGTTGAGATTGATACTCTCGATGCTGTTTTTTTAGATCTTGACTCTACTGCTGATTCTAGTTCTTCTATTATGACACAGATTTCTAATTTTGTTGGTTGTTATGATTTTCTAGCTTGTAATCTATTAACGTATTTTAGTAGTTTATGATATATGTATGCTTTTATGTTTTTAGATATCCTCATGTTTCTTTCCATCTTGTGGAATTAGTTATTTAGTTATTCTATTTCTTTATATTGTTGGTTGTTTTTTATGAACTATTTTGTTTCTCAAAAAACAGGTGGACACTCCCCACTTTTTTTTAATAAAAAAATTAATTAGATTAAAAAACAGGATTTATTCACCGATCGTCGATAAATGGAAGGAACAATAACTTCACGGAGCCCATTAGAAAATGAAAGGAAAGTGAGAAATAAATGTGCACCAAGACTAAACACCCTATATAAAAGATAATGTATTTTTTTTTTTTGAAACCTTCGCAGAAGCTGCGAAGTCGTGAGGGAAAATCGAACTTTCGATCTTTGAGTACAACAATCCTAAAAAAATTTCCTAGCCAACTGTGCTACCTCCCCTTTCTCATACAAAAGATAATGTCAAAGTTCCAGTCACCGTAAAGTGCAGAAACAGGAATCACACCTCACAATAAAACACCAACACTGAGTGGTGCCCACAAAACAGAGAAAACAATAGGGTTCTCACAGAATGAATGATGCGCCAAGAACAATTAAAAGTATGGGAAAAGACATCGATATCACCAGATTGCATCCTCAGATGAAATGTCCAACTTTCGATCTTCATCCAACGATGCATAACCAAAAGCATGCACCGTTCATCAAGCACTCTTAATTGGCATTCAAGATTGATTCAACATAATTTCCAATCCTGCCTCCAAACACAAGGATGCAGAATACTAGATATTATAAGTTTTGTTGAAACCTGAATTCGGAAAATTTCCAAATTTTCAGTTCAATATATTTAGTTAAAAGTTTTATTTGTAATATTTGTAAACTTGAGGGTTAAACTATACTGATCAATTTGACTGAAGATTCAATTCATTTAATTTTGTGGCTGTTTATCTATTAATAATAATTAAAAATAAATAAATCTGCACAAAGGGCGCTTGTGGGGACACCACCAGCGATGAATTATGTCGGTATATCTTCACGGATACTCTCCCATTTTTGTAGTGAGACTCTTTAACTCATTTGAAGTAATGTTGAGAATATTAAGACTTCCCTAATTAATAATAGGAAGCATAGTATTAGCTAGAATAGGCAGAGTTTCAACGGTAAAATAAAATAACCATTAGTTCTTGTAATATATATATAGCATCTTAATTACAATTATAAAAAGTTACAAGTTTTGGAAATTTATTTTTCTTTCCTCAGCTATTCTTCGATGTTTCATAAAATCAACAAGTAATTATATTATTTCCTCTTTTCACGGGATAAAAGATGATATCTCATCAGTAATAACTGTTTTTTAACCGAGCCTCAAAACCACTCTCTCAATTTAATTAAAACAATTAATATTTTAACTATTGGATATTGTTGAGTTATCATCATTTTCTTTTATAGTCGTGTTCAAAATTTTGATAACAAAATAAAATAAAAATGAACAAAACAAAAAATTCAGATTCTATATTTGGATTTCAAAATTTAAAATATAAATGAAAATGTGAGATTGTGGTACTTTTGTGGCACTTGTGGCTTGTATGGCTATTTTTCTAGAGGAAAAATTTAATGCCAATGATTTTGCTGTAAAATTGGTGCCAATTATAAATAAAATTTCAAAATTATTTTGAAAATTTTGAAATAGAAAATTTATTTACAAATAATATTATACATATCATATCTTAGGCACACACAAAAAGATACATCATTTTGACTTTACTTCAGTATGCATCAAAAACTAACAAAATTAAGTCAATGGTATAATATTTTATATATATGTAACTGAGATGATAAAAAAACATTTCTAACAGTTTAAATTTGTTAATTTAAGTAATGCATGAAAAAATACAATATTGTTTGATAATAACGACTCTTGGTATTAGATACCTCCTCATTTTTCTATATGTTGTTTTAGAACAATTTTATGATTTTTTGGGTTTATTTTAAAAAAGTCATTCGAAAATGAACAATTCTAGTCAACTACCAAAGATTAATTTTAATTAATGCAATTGTTATTCTTGACCACTTGATATTACATAAAATGAATTTAAAAATCAGAAAATTTTATGTGGACAAATTTCTCAAGCAAAAGTGTCAAAGTTGATATTAAAAATAATTCGGCTAGCAAAAAAGTTCATGATTCGGATATAATATGACTATAATTTGAGCAAATTTTCATGTTTTGATTATTCAAATAAAATATCAAAATATTTATATTTATATAAATAAATAAAAAGTTCGTAAAATTTAGGAATATATGAGTTAAATATTATAATTGATTTGTATAATTCGTCAAATTGCAGAATTATTCAAAGATGTTTGAAAAAAATAATTAATTTGGATAATACGGATATTATTCACCAATATTAACATCATCAACAACATCATTGAGATGTGGCACAGTTTTGCTCCATAAGTGCAGAGTCATTTTGTTCCTTGACCAAAAGCAGAGCAAAGCAGAGCAATGCAGAACATTAGTCCCTGCCTTTTTGCTCTCTTCATCACAACTCTCTGCTTACATCTATCATCTGCATTTGACAAATTCGACCAAATTTGCGGCACCACTGCCAACTACACCGTAAACAGCACATACAGTTCCAACCTTAAGACACTCTTCTCCTCCCTTTCCACAGAAGCTGTTGCAAGACAAGGTTTCTCTGAAAATACCATTGGTTCAACACCGGACCAGATCTCTGGTCTTGTCCTCTGTCGTGGCGATGTCAATTCTTCTATTTGTGGCGACTGCCTTAACCAATCCTTCCGAGATGTAATGAATCTATGCCCATTCACAAAAGACGCCACTATATACTATGACTTCTGCCTCCTCAGTTACTCCAACCAGAATTTCCTCAACTCAACTGATAATTATTCGAAGCTAATCATAGCGTGGAACCATAGATACGTGACAGACAATAGATTTAGTGGATGGGATCCATCAAATAATACTGTAAAAAACTACTTCAACACTGTGGTGAATACATTACTTAGCAGTGCCTCGGATCAGGCAGCTTATAACTCCAAAAGACATTTTGGGACCGGAGTGATAAACATAACAGGATCCTTGCCGGTGATCTTTGGCTTGTCTCAGTGCACACCCGATTTGTCAAATACTGCATGCCGTGCTTGTTTAGAAGACTTGATTAATTTGATTTTACAGTTATATGATGGGAAACAAGGTGGAAGAATTTTAGGAGTGAGATGCAACCTGAGGTATGAAATATACACCTTCTTTTCCGGAAATCCAGATAAATATTTCTCAGGGACATCAATAATACCAACTCCTCCAGCATCTGGTAACCAACCAACTCAAACTCCTCCAATGAATACAACATCTAGCACCAGTAAAGGTGAGTATTCAACACCTTACATGGCCTCTTTAATCTTTTATTTTTCATTTTTTTAAAAAGAAAAGCTTGAATAACTTTATTCTTATGTACTTGTTTATTGTACAAAAAAGGAAACATCCCCAGATCTCTTAAATCCTTATTTGTCTGGGAATTAGATAGGATAAGGATTCAGATTGAGTTGAACCAAATAATTTGAAGTGCAAATAACAAAACTTGCTTAAATACAAAAAATCACCTACTTGGTGGAATTTAGAAGAGGTACCATAATGCAGGACTCATACCCGAATATTACATACAAAACTGCCTAACCAAAAACGCTTTCTTAACAGTCTGGAATTGTAGGATCTTAACAGCCTCTTAACTCAATAGTCAATATAATCCAAGTTCTACCAAGCTGTAACTGAAAATTACACAGATATAAATTAAAACTAATTTGCAATCACAATTAACCCAAATCTGAAGTCAGACAGCTATAGCTGAAAGTGAACTAACTGAATCCAACTTGATGAACAATTGCCACCTAATTAAAACTCTTTGGACGTATTTATCCATCAGCTCCTTATCAATGTAATCATTTTCAGTCCTCATATATGCCAAATTGCAAAATAAACTATTAACAATATTGATATGTGTTGATCTTCAGAAGGAAAAAACAGGCACCTCATTATCATCATCAGTGTATCTGTGGCATTGCTAATTATTGGCTGCTTCATTGTCTCTTTGTTGATCAGAAAATTAAGACATTCAGGTTTAGTTCTTAATTTATACAATTGAACAGTACTTGTCAATACATTAATTTGCATGAAAAATTAGATAACAAACACTTTATATCTTCTTTAATGATTTAGAAACCGAGATTTCTCAAGAAGAAAGAATGCTCGCAACTATCAACGAAACACTTAATCAATGGAACAGCAAAAGAAGTTCAGATTTTCCACCCTTCGATTTCAATCAAATAGCTAATGCAACAGGTAACTTCTCAATTGACAATAAACTCGGTGAAGGTGGATTTGGACCTGTCTATAAGGTGCTTCCTATTTCCTTCCATCTTGATACTACAATTTTCTCTTTCTCTTTCTTATTTATTTTTATTATAATTATTTTAGAGCAAAAAAGAAATAAGGTTTTTTTACATTAATTATAATTAAAAGAACCAACAAATTAGAAAATTGCATAAAAATGTACTTGAGGTAGCTATGATTCCAAGTTCTTCTTTTAGGGGCTGCTACAAGATGGACTTGAGATAGCAGTAAAGAGGCTTTCTTCAAATTCAGGTCAAGGTCTAGTTGAATTTAAAAATGAAATCGAACTTATCGCAAAGTTGCAACACAGAAATTTAGTCCGGTTGGTCGGGTGGTGCATCAAAGAAGAGGAGAAAATATTGATTTATGAGTATATGCCAAACAAGAGCTTAGACAGTTTCATTTTTGGTATGTCTCTGGAAACCTATTATAATTTGGAAGGAGTTTTTGTATCATTTTATCCATTTTTTCCCTGTGTTTCCAATAAATTATAGAGTACTAGTTCCATTTTACAAAACTCATTTCTTTAGAGTACTGGTACTTACTGAGTCATCTGCAATTAATCACTGGGATTGTAGTTTATAGTATTCTGAATTTGGAGGCTTCTAAGTGCACAAAGTTTTTATCTCTTCAATTCTAAGAATTTTATTCATCCATAAGTTCCATTACTTAAAGTAAATATGTTCAATTTTTTTTTTTTTTTAAACTTGGTAGTATGTATGTTCAATATTTGCCTCCTTTTAGTTTTAACTAAAAGACAAACAATTCAAGACCAAGAACTTTTTAGTTGTTGGAATGTATTAGCAAAGATAATCCAACTCCTTTTACTATAATACTGTATGTTGTATCGCAGATAAAACATCAAGAGGAGCACTTCTAAATTGGAAAAGACGCTTCGAGATAATTGAAGGCATTGCTCAAGGACTCCTATATCTCCACCAACACTCGAGACTAAGAATTGTTCATAGAGATTTAAAAGCGAGCAACATTCTCTTAGACTCTGAAATGAACCCGAAGATATCTGATTTTGGATTAGCTAGAATATTTGGTCCGAAAGAGCTCCAAGCAAATACCAACAGGGTGGTAGGAACATAGTGAGTATGATACTACGTGTCAAATATTATATATGTGCAATATTAATCAGTATGTACACAAAGAACATAAATCAACAAAAAAAAAAAAAAACACTACCTTAAAATAAATCTGTCTATGAATAAGATAAAGTTATTAAAAGAAAATATATATGATAATCTGAGGATTTATATCATCATATTATGTTGTTTTTTTCTTTTTTTTTTATCAGCGGTTACATGGCTCCAGAATATGCATCTGAGGGTCGATACTCAATCAAATCAGATGTATTTAGTTTTGGTGTGCTGCTTTTGGAGATTGTAAGTGGCAAAAGGAATATGGGTTTCCACCAATACGAAGACTTTCTCAACCTTCTTGGATATGTAAGGAGCTCATAATACTAAAAGCATTCTCTGAAATTGATTAGCAATTAGTTATTATCGACAAAATAATAGACCAATGAGGAAAATATAAAATTTTAATTGCTTTCTAATTAACACCACGTCAGTGATCTATCCTTCTTCTTTTCTCTCTGACCCCTATGTACTTGATTTAATTTCTGGAACATAACAGAATTCCTGTTAAAATCTTGGTATATTTCCGTTTGAGTACCTATAGTTTGTAGCATTTTTTTTCCTAGCATTAAATTTTTCTTTTACAGGCATGGGATAGATGGAAAGGTGGGAAATTTTCTGAACTAATTTGTGCAACATTAACCGAAGTGTCACAAAGACAGATTGAGAGATGCATCCATGTGGCATTATTGTGCGTACAAAAAAATCCAGTTGATCGACCAATCATGTCAGATGTGATCATGTTTCTTACTACCGAAAGTATAATTTTACCGGAGCCAAAGCAGCCGGCTTACTTCAATGTAAGAGTAACAGAGGAAGCAGTAGAATCATCTGATGTCGATGGCTCATCATGCTCTATAAATTATGTGACCTTGACCAACCCACAAGAGAGATAATTTTACTAGAGGTGATTAATTAGTTATTGCTATTAATGGAAGTACTATGGATTGTTATTATGAGATAAATCTCAAATTAATTTTCATTTGTACAATACATGTACCAAGTAACACATGCTATTTGAGTGTTTATACTTCAACTATTAATTGTTCACTACAAGAATTTACAGCAAGAATTAACGAGGTAAAAAATTTGCTATCCGCAATAGTAAGTCCTCGCAATAGCTATCAGCGAGGATACATTCTAACCCTTGTCATCCTTCGCTATCTCCGAGGATACATTCTCACCCTTGTCAACCTTGCATCTAACTCCACCGCAATTGATAATTATTCACGAGGGGCTCTCGGTATTGACTTTAGTGAGGTTAAACGGATACTATACACGAGGTTCGTTTTCTTAGGCGCAAAGTGTTTTCTAGTACGTGCAGTTTCGAGTACTGCCGGAGATGTTGTATTTTGTGTTGTACTTCTACCATTGAAAAGTCCACAGGAATGGTCTGGTTCAAACTGGATTTTATACAGGACTTCTACCATGGAAAAGTCCACACTAATGGTCTGGTCATTATCGTGGATTTTGTGCTGGACTTTTACCATGGAAAAGTCCACAGGAATGGTCTACCATGGTTCAAACATCAAACTACCGTAAATTGTTCCTTGACAAGGAGAAGAAAATTGACGAGGGATCCAATATCAGGAGTATCAAACGGTGTTAATTTTTTTATTCATAAATAAATAAGTTATATTGTTAGATACGTTTCATATCATCTCAATTACATCTGTGATTTTGACATCATTTTCATAGCCATCAAGAAAAAGGGTTAAATAGCGAAATTTGCTCTGTTGATTTTATTAGCTTTTTATGCATGCCGAAATAAGGTCCAAATGATGTAACTTTTTTTATGCGCAGAGTGTATGATATGTTTATGTATAATAAATCCAATCAATTAAGTTTACTCTTTCAAAAAATTTTAAAATTACTTTTGAGATTTAATATTATTGGCACCAATTTTACACCAAAACTATAGCCATAAAAGCCCTTCGCAAGTAAAATAACCATCCAATATCACAATATTTTATGCCAGAAAATACCCCAATCTCAATTTTTTGTTTATAATTTAATTTTTAAATCCAAATATCGAATTTAAACTGTTGATTGTGTTTAATTTTATGAGTAGAATTCTATGATTTTTTTAGTTCATTTTATACTAAATCAAATGATAAAGAAATGAACAAATCTAATCAATGATAGATTAAATTGTATTAGTTAATTTTTCTATCACTTGATCTAGTATAACTAAATTTCAAAATTTTATAAATTTTGGGTGCACATATGTCTCATGCATAGTGTCAAAGTTCTGATTTGAAAATAATTTGGCGTGGTGTAATGTTCGTGATTCGAATATAATACAAATATAACTCAAAAATAGGTTTTTTTATAATTCAAATATTATATCAAAATATTGATATTTGTATAAATAAAGTTTGTAAATGTATAAATAATATGAGATAAATATTGTACAAAATTTTGTGGTATTAAAACCCTCTACATACATATGGCAATATATATAGAATAAAACAAAATGTAACAAGTAAACCAGCATATCTGGTAATGCTATCATGGAGCAAGTGGTTGTGATATACCTTATGGCTCCTGTCACTATCGTCTAGCTGTAATATATCATTGATTAGATGTATCACAGTTTTGCTCCTTATGTGCATAATCATTTTGTTTCCTTGACCAAAAGCAGAGCAATGCGGAACATTAGTCGACCCTGCCTTTTTGCTCTCTTCCTCACAAATCTCTGCTTAAATCTATCATCTGCCTCCGACGAAATCTACAAAATTTGCAACTCAAACAACAACTATGCCGGAAATAGCACATTCAGTACCAACCTCGAGAAACTGTCATCCTCCCTTTCCACAGAAGTAGTTGCTGAACAGGGTTTCTATGAAAATACAATTGGTGCAGCACCGGACCAGATCTCTGGTCTTGTTCTCTGTCGTGGCGATGTCAATTCTTCTATTTGCGGCAACTGTATTAATCAATCCTTCACTGATTTATCAACTCTATGTCCATACTCAAATGAAGCAACTATATACTATGACTTTTGCCTCCTCAGTTACTCCAACCAGCAGTTCCTCAACTCAACTGACAATATTGACAAAATCCCAAGCATGCCATCCACTAGATTTAGTGGATGGGATCCATCCAACAACACTGTAAGGAACAACTTCTCTACTGCAGTGAATACATTACTTAGTAACGTCTCAGATCAGGCAGCTTATAAATTGAGAAAGCATTTTGGGACCGGTGTTATAAAGATAACAGAATCTATGCCAGTGATATATGGCTTGTCACAATGCATTCCCGAACTTTCAAATAACGAATGCCGTGCTTGTTTAGAAGACCTTATTAATCAGATGCTAATGATTTTTGACGGGCAGCAAGGTGGAAGGTTTTTAGGAGTGAGATGCAACCTAAGGTATGACATATACGCCTTCTTTAACAGAAATCCAGATATACAAATAGCTTTAACCTCAGGGACAGTAATACCAACTCCTCCAGCATCTCATAAAGGTGAGTATTCAACACCTGACATTGCCTCTTTTATCTTTCATTTTTTTAAAAATAAAAGCT
Organism: Carex cristatella; assembly: GCA_024447775.1. Classification (NCBI taxonomy): domain Eukaryota; kingdom Viridiplantae; phylum Streptophyta; class Magnoliopsida; order Poales; family Cyperaceae; genus Carex; species Carex cristatella. Next base: position 3,482,017 of record JAJHPF010000023.1, on the reverse strand, counting down.
GGAATATTATTAATCGTATTGATAGGATCGATTTAATATAGAGACAAACTTAATATATTTAGTAGTGGAAGAGATACTCTACAATAGAAAATTTACTTATATTATCAATATTCTCTTACTCTCTTATTTTCTTACGAATTAGTAATTACAAATGATAACATCTCAATTTATAGGCTACATGGTGCTCTTTTTATAACTTAGAACATAAATGTCATTAAACATGACACAAATATCAAGTGTATGAATTGCACAACCCAATATGACTCTAAAAAACTTAAACATTTAATCTATCTAGAAAATCCAAATACATTCATCCTAACCATTTGACTAATTGACCAACTAATTTACTATTTCCAACACTTATATATAGTTAAGATTCAACTTGGATAAGGATTCAGAATAATTAGCTTCAGCAATGTTAATTAAAAATCTTAAATATAAAATGGTCTGATATATAGTATACAAGATTTCTCATAGGAAATATGGATATTTTTGTTAATATATTTACTTGACTCATTAGGAAACACAGGAAATTGAGCCTGGGTAACAAAATTTGAATCTTAGGAGACTAGAGCAGAATTTGTGATTGATGGGAGCAAACTAATATGTATAAATGGAACATGATAATATAATAAATGGGAAAGTGGGAAAGAACGAAATGTCTTTAAATGTTCAATTTGCGCTACTTAAAAAGTATATTGTGATAATCAAAGTATACTGCTTCTTTGAAGGCCACATCTTTTCTTTCGTTTTGTTCATTCTTTATTTTGATTTTGTTTTTTTGCTGTTGCAAGTGAAACCCTTTGCCCATCCCTCAAGCAAGAAATGAATTCTCAGTTGTTGAAACTTTAATTTTGGAGAACTCTAAATTGGAAACCAGGACCAAAAGACCTATTTGAAAAAACATATTTTATTTTCAAGTTCAAACAGTCGATCGAACCGCCATCTCTCCATATAAAGTAACCAAATACATTTCGAATTTTACTATTTATTAAGATGGGTACAAAAATATCAAATCCCAGAATTTTGTACCATCTTAATAAATAGAAAAAATTAGAAAAAAAAATCCAACACATATAATAGGAGAACAAGATGAACGGTTCGACTTTGAACTTTTAAAAAAAATATATATATTTATTTTACAAATAGGTCCTTGTGTCCATGGAAGACACACTCCTCTAAATTACATCACAATTTGTAATTTCTGTAAACTTGAGGATGAAATTGTAAATTTTCAATTTACTAAATAGGGGGTATTTCAAGTATGTCCCTCAAGAACTTTAAAATTATGTATTCCCCCCTTGAACTTCAAAATTACAAATTTCCCCCTCTAAACTTCAAAACTCACATATGTATATGTACCCATTTTTATTGTCTTTTATATTAAAACTCATTGTAATTTATAGAATACCCATTTTAGCCTTTTTTTTTTTAAAAGCATAAAAAATTGTAGCATGTTTAAGAAGATCTACCAAGCAGCAACTGAAAATTACCTAAATCTGAATCCGCCAGACTATAGCTGAAAGTGAACTAAACTGAATACAATTTGATGTCAATTTTCCGCCTAATTTCGACTCTTTGGATGTGTTTATCCATCAGTTTCCTTACAAATGATGAATCTTTCTCTTCAATTTTTATCTATGCAAAATAACAAAAGAAACTATATGATATGTGTTGATAATTTGAACCTCAACAGGAGAAAAGAGTAGGCACCTCATTATCATCATCAGCGTATCTGTGGCATTGCTTATTATTGGCTGCTTCATTGTCTTTTTGTTGATCAGAAAACTGAGATATGCAGGTATAGTTCTTTATACAATTAATCAGTAGTTCTCAATATGTTCATTTGAATGAAAAATTTTCTAACACTTTATTCCTTCATTAATGATTTAGAAACTGAGGTTTCTCAAGAACAAAAAATGCTTGCAACTAACAACGAAACACTAGATCTGTGGAGCAGAGAAAGAAGTTCAGATTTTCCACCCTTCGATTTCAATCAAATAGCTAATGCAACAGGTAACTTCTCATTGGACAATAAACTCGGTGAAGGTGGATTCGGACCCGTCTATAAGGTGCTTCCTATTTGCTTCCATCCTGATACTGCTTTCCTTTTTCTCTTCCTAGCTTGTTTATTTGAAAAATTACCTTTTTAGAGCAAGAAAAGCCACAACTTTAACATGGCAATTAAAATATAGGAAATCATTAAAAGAACCGACAAATTATAAAAATGCATGCAAATACTTTATATGATTAATAACAAAGAAGAATTAGGATTTATTATAATTCAAAGTTCTTCTTCTAGGGGATACTACAAGATGGACTTGAGATAGCTGTCAAGAGGCTTTCTACTTTTTCGGGTCAAGGTCTAGTTGAATTTAAAAATGAAATCCAACTAATCGCTAAGTTGCAACACAAAAACTTAGTCCGGCTGGTCGGGTGGTGCATCCAAGGACAGGAAAAAATATTGATTTATGAGTTTATGCCAAACAAAAGCTTAGACTATTTCATTTATGGTATGTATAGAAATCTATTTTGCATGGAATTTTGTAACATTTTTATCCATTTTTACCATATGTATATATCCATAAACTAGAGAACTAATTCCATTTTATAGAGATGTTTTCTGTTTTTTTCTTAGTACATGGTCATCTGTAACAAATCACTAGGGTTGTTAGTTAACCAACTAATTTTTAATCATATGGCCTTCTCAATTAATTTGGAGTCCCTGTCAGATCACCAGATTTATCTCTTTTACATTCTAAGAACCAATCCACAAGTTCCTTTATTAAAAGTAAATAGTACAATATTTTGACTCCTTTTATGTTAAAATTGTAATTAAAAACTAACAATAGAAGACCAAGGATTGAATTGTTGGAATGTAATAGCAAAGATAATTAATCGAACTCCATTTCCTATATAACTGTTGTATAAAATCACAGATAAAACAAGAGGAGCACTTCTAAATTGGCAAAGACGTTTTGAGATAATTGAAGGCATTGCTCAAGGACTCCTATATCTCCACAAACACTCGAGGCTAAGAATTGTTCACAGAGATCTGAAAGCAAGCAACATTCTCTTAGACACTGAAATGAACCCAAAGATATCTGATTTTGGATTAGCCAGAATATTCGGTCCGAAGGAGCTCCAAGCAAATACCAATAGAGTGGTAGGAACATAGTAAGTAATAATTATGATGCTACCTGTCAACTAAAATATGTCCAATATATGTTAGTGCGTAAACAAAGATCATCACTAAAAAACACACAATAATTTAACAAAAATATGTGATATTGGCATATCATCATATTATGATTTTTTTTTTTTGCATTTCTTTATCAGTGGTTACATGGCTCCAGAGTATGCATCCGAGGGTCTTTTCTCAATGAAATCAGATGTATTCAGTTTCGGTGTATTGCTTCTGGAGATTGTAAGCGGCAAAAGGAATATGGGTTTCCACCATCACGGTGACTTTCTCAACCTTCTTGGATATGTAAGGAGCTCATATATTGGCATATGCTAACACTTTTATACAGGGAAATTCCTTTTACTTAATTTAAACTCTGAAACAAAATAGAATTCCTAATAAAATCTCGGTTCATAGCATTTTTTTCCCTGGCATAAATATTTCTCTTTTGCAGGCATGGGTTAGATGGAAAGATGGGAGTTTTTCTGAACTAATTTGTCCAACATTAACCGAAGTGTCCCAAAGACAGACAGAGAGATGCATCCATGTGGCTTTATTGTGTGTACAAGAAAATCCAGTTGATCGACCCACCATGTCAGATGTGATCGTGTTTCTTACCACCGAAAGTATAACTTTACCAGAGCCTAAGCAGCCAGCGTACTACAATGTAAAAGAAATAGAGGAAACAGTGGGATCATGCTCTATAAATTATGTGACCTTGACAAACCCAGAAGTGAGATAATGTTACTGGAGGTGATTAATTACTTACTGCTATAAGTACCATTGATTGTTATTATAAGCAAACCTCAAATTAAATTTCTTATGTACCACATAGGTCACATGCATTCATTCCTGTAATTCTGAAATAGCATGAAGTTATTCAAGGGAGGGTTCAATTTCTCATCATGGAGGGGCTCAAATGCTTTAAATTTTTGGGCTTTCATTCCCTTAATTTTTTAAATGTTAATAATTAAAAATTTAAAATTCAAATATCAAAATAAAACCTTTAGATTTAATTTTGTTAAACATTAATAATGAAAAATTTTAAACTCACATCAAAATAAAACTGTTAGGTTTGATCCATATCAATTTATCTACATATATACAAAAGATTAGGATATTTTTACTTTGTTTTGATCAGTATCAAGATCTTGCAAAAATATATTTATCAACATATATACATGCAGAGAAAATAATATAGATTAATACATCTAACAATTTTATTTTTACCTACAAGTTTATTTCCTCTCATGCCCTTAAAAAATTAGAATATTTTTAATTTTATTTCGGTAATTCCGTTCTAAAAAAAATTATAAAGACGCATGCAGTGACAAATTAACATCATATATAATAGAAACAATTATATTATCTCCTCTCCTTCTTATAAGAAGGGGATTTCATATCAAAATTACCCCTATTAAATGCATGGTATTGATTAACGGGAATCGTTTCCATTATTAATTAGTATTTTCTGGTATGATCATAACTTTGGATTAAAAACGAATTATTTATCATACCTATGGAAATTAAACAATAGTTAACACGATGACTTTGCATAAGCACAACAAAACATATATTATTTGGTGCACACTTTGAAACAAGATAATATGAACAAAACAAATTAAATATGAGTAAACTTCGGGTAATAAATAAGAACGTTGCATTAGCAAACCTAGCACATAATCACATCAACATATATAGAAAAATATCTAAGAGATAAATAACTAAATGATAATAGAGGAAGGAATCAAGTTACAATAAAGTTATAACAACGGATTTTTTTATTTTTAAAGTCCAAATCGTCGATCCAAACCATTCAACAAGATTATCTAAATAAAATGTACTTCTAGATCAAATTTTACATTTTTTTTGAATTTGTTTACTATTTATTAAGTATTTTACAAAAACTAGTCAAATTCAGACCATTGGATTTTATACCCATCTTAATAAATAGTAAACAAATTCAAATAAATGTAAAATTTGATATGAAAGCACATTTTATTTAGATAATCATGTTGAACGGTTTAGATCGATGATTTGAACTTTGAAAATAAAATAAAAAAACTGTTGTTGTAACTTGATCTCTCCTCATGATAATATTATAGAAGCTATTTTTTTTAGTAAAATATTATAGAAGCTTAATAGCATTAATTTAACACAAGTAGTTTTGCATTATTACAGAAAACACAACAATTTACATATTAATCAAACAAAATAGGTGGAAAAGAGGGAATCAATCCCGTGAAATTCACCAACGATCTTAATTAACATAGGCAAGCATATCAGCCGATCAACAAATTTATTATCATTTTCAAATCTTACAATTTTGACGGTCTCTAGGAACTCCCGCTGAACTAATGCATTTTTCGGTCCCTCATGGGATAGTGCACACATTTCTCGGTTCTTCTGCGCACCCTGAGTGAGGATGCGTGAAAGTTAGAATTAAAAAATTGAAAAAATCACTGATAAAGTCAAAATTAAAAAATTTAGATTGTAACTAAAAAACTTTCGGGGGAAATGACAGATCCACAGTTCACAGTTATGGAGTTGGTCGCGAACTCGCGGTTAAGAAATTTAGATTTACGATTAGAAGTTTAGAACGAAGGGTTGAAATCGATTTGTCAAAATTGAAGACTCAGTTTGTCACGACATCAGAACGGAACATATGGCCTCTTTGTCTACTGGATTTGATCTTGGGCTTGGGCCTGGGCCCAAACAATTTAATAGCAATTCGTTTGAATTTCGAGTTTGATTGCTGGATTCAATTTCGGCTTCTGCTCTCAGATCTCTTGAATTTGATTGCTCGAATCAATTTCGGCTTAAAATTAATTTAAGCGAGTTGATTAATTGCAAGGTCTTCTTTTTCAATTTATTTTCGAGCGAGCCTCATGGTTATGATATTGATTAAATATGCAGCCTTATAAATGAACAAGATAAACTGGTATACATGTATTGGTATTATTTTATTAAACTGAAGAAAAAATCCTCTTAAAAAATATATTTATATATTTATACACTTCAACATTTAAGATAAAATTATCACCAAAAGAGAAGGGAGAAATAAATTATTTGATAACTGTTCTTCCCGTGCAAAAGAGAACGCAGAAATAAATTCATCTTAGTGAACAGCAACTAAAAAAAAAAATGGGTCCATATAACCGATAAACTAATTAATTTCACTTCAACTGTGAACACATAATATACGAATCCAGAGCTGTTTTCTCTCAGTGTGCCGGGGCTTCAATGGGCATGCTGCGCAAAACGACAGTCTCGACAGTGAGGCCCGGCCCGAATCCGAAGAGCACTCCCCAGTCGAGGCCCTCTCCGGTGGTGGCCTTGCCTTCCTTCACCGACTGCTTCCTCATCTCGTCCAGTATGAACAAAACACAGGCACTTGACATGTTACCGTACTCGCTCAACACGTGCCTTGTCGCACTCATCTTCTCCTTCTGCAACTGGAGCTTGAGCTCTACTTGGTCTAAGATTGCCGGGCCTCCCGGGTGTGCGATCCAAAAGATGGAGTTCCAGTCATTGATACCTGCATGCACCGTCCATATATTAGCTTTGTATACATATGTATCTCTTGTTTGGCATTGTTTATTATTTGTTTAATGACAAATATAATTATGACGATAATATATTGTTTTCTTACCGAGAGGGGTAAAAGCCTCGACGAGACTTTTCTCGATGTTTGTTGAGATAAGCCGTGGTACGTCCTTGAGGAGGTGGAAGGTGAGACCGACTTCACGGAGGTGGCCATCAATGGCTCCCTCTGAGTTGGGCAGGATGGTTTGTCCAGCTGAGACCATTTGGAACCAAGGCCGCTCGATAACAGGGTCAGGGTCAGCACCTACGATCAAAGCAGCTGCACCGTCTCCGAAAAGTGATTGCCCAACCATGGAATCAAGGTGGGTATCTGACGGCCCACGGAAGGTAACAGCCGTGAGTTCGGAACAAATTACCAAAACTCTAGCACCACGGTTATTCTCAGCCAGGTCCTTTGCCATGCGGAGCACGGTACCACCAGCGAAGCAACCCTGTTGGTACATCATAAAGCGGTTGACGGACGGACGAAGTCCAAGGAGCTTGGTGACTTGGTAATCAGCCCCGGGCATGTCGACACCGCTAGTGGTGCAAAAAATCAAGTGGGTGATTTTGGATTTTGGTTGGCCCCACTCCTTGATGGCCTTGACTGCTGCCTCTTTACCAAGCTTCGGTACCTCCACGACAACCATGTCCTGACGTGCATCAAGTGACGGCTCCATGTAGGCACTTATGTTCGGGTTTTCAGCTAAGAGCTCCTCAGTCAGGTGCATGTACCTCTTCTTGATCATTGACTTATCACCTGAAATATACAATAAGAATATCATGAGAAACTAAAACTAAAAAAATTAGCAAGATTTATACATCTTCATACATAAACTTAATTATTTTGTACAACTTACACATGCGCTTGAACTTCTCTTTAAGTTCCGTCATGTGTTCGCTGTTTGTGACGCGGAAGTAGTAGTCAGGGTAGTCAGCCTGGTACACACAGTTTTTGGGGTTTGCTGTACCGATTGCCAAAATCGCAGCCGGGCCTTGCGCACGTTGTGCTTGCCTGATCTCCTCTACTTTAGCCATAGCTGAACTCTTTGCTAATTAATTAAGCTTGAAGAAAGATTAAATGAAGGAGAGAGGAACTAAAGAGGTGAAAGGTTTGTTTTATGATTTATGTAATGGAGAAGAGAGAATTTATAGGATATAGAAGACGAAGGGAAGGTGCATGATAGATGGATAGTATGACGGTTTTGAAGAGACTGGTGTTGTTAGGTGCCAGAAATTAATATTCCATTATAAAATTTCTCTTATGGTAGAAAATGGTGAAGAGAATCAAAGGCACAAGTTTAGCTAAACTTGATTAATTTACTTTGTCTCAAATGTTACTATAGAATCTATAAAGATATCATATTATTCTTCATTTTTTTTTTCATTCTGGATGTAATTATAAAAAAAAATATGTTACTATAGATTCTATAAAGATGTCAAATTATTCTGGATTGTTTTTTTCATTCTGAATGTAAATATGAAAGAAATAATTAATTATCAAATGATTTGTTGATTGACTGGAGAGAGAGAGAGAGAGAGAGAGACCTACCCAGTCTAAGTCTAATATCCCCATATGGAAATTAAATTATAAGTAGTTGTTATCAGTACGTAACGACTGTGGTTGTTAGGAACTAAAACAAATTTCAACCGTTCTCTACATTTAAATTAGTCAAAACAATTTAGCTAAACTTAATTTACTATCCCAAAATTACAGGATAAAGTAATTATGAAGGATTTTATTTCAAGGACCATATATTAAAAAATCAACTCAACGGATATAATACAATTCGTTATTTTTTAATGATTCAAAATATTTTATATAAGATGATTTTCCACCTATCTAAAAAATAGTAAAAAAGTTTGAAATAATATAAAATTTAATTTTCAAATATATTTTTATATATGAAGATCATATTAAATTGTTTATATCAAATTTAATTTTTCAAGTCTATTTTACAGCTTATGATCGGTAATTAAAGCAACAAGTTATTTTGGCATCTTAGAAAATGAATAACTCATTTTTTTAAATCCACATGATATCTTACCATTTTATATTACTGCAGTCATTTAATGCACGGTGTACGAATCAATATCTTATTATTAAAATATTTTATTAAAAAATAATTATTTTAAATTATATAAAACTTCAATTCTAAAACTAATACGTTACACTGATAATTAAATTTGAAGAACCATTTAAAATACATACCTTTAACAAAAATGTTAATTCTAGTTAATAACTCAAACAAATATATTTTTTAATATTTATACTCAATTTCTAAATTTTTATTTAATGCAATAATTAAATATTTAATTTCAATATAATATAGCACATATGGTCGGCATAGTTATATGGTGCACCAACTATAAAGGATTTATTTTATGTTGAAATAATTTACTAGCAGATCACTGCAAGTTGTTGGTAGAGATATGTCATGTTCATATGAAATTTGTGATAATTTCATGTGATTTTCTCTAATATCTAAATATTATATGTTGATTTTAAATTCACTAGCGATTTTTTTTAATTAAGTTGAAATATAATATTTTTCAAACTCTCATACAATTTTTTATATTTATAGTAGTGAAGGGTAGTTACTAATAAGGCAGCAAAAAACGTCTAAAAAAAATAAAATGTGCATGAAGATGGAAAATAAATGAGTGACTCTTCATAGTATATGTATGACCGTTATTATTTTTTTCTTAATTCGCTAAAGATAACATTATTTTACATGAATTGTTCATGAAAGAAATACATATTTCTATGCATGCTATCATAAAGAGTAAGGACCAATTGGGTGCATGCCCATCAAAAGTATAATTAAAAACGTTCCCATCAATTCTTTAATATTGAATTAATCTATCCTATCTAAATTTAATTAATTCTCATATTTCCTCGTATATGATTTGATTGTGTTAATTCAATTTAAAACTGACATTTCAGAAATATCTATTGTATCCCTTTCCTCTATCTTTTTTTTCTTTAATCTTCACATCGACTGCGCAGTGGTAAGAGGAGCTCGAACTTTCAACTTTGAGTATCCAACAGTTCTAAAACTTTTTGATATCCAATTGTACTACTGTTCTATTCTTGTATCCCTTCCCTTTATCATTTTTTCCATTGGTCCTAACTCATGTATATATAAGAACTATATATTGTTGGTTGTGATATCGATGAAATCCAATTTTTAATAATATTTGTTTTCGCTCCTGATTGCCCTTGTTCTATGTTAACAAATTAAATCTAAGAATATTGCATATATTGAAATTAGTTATTTCTAAGTTATAAAATAGAAATATTGTGATAGAATATCGATGAAATCCAATTTTAAATAATATTTGTTTTCGCTCATGATTGGCCTTGTTCTATGTTAACAAATTAAATCTAAGAATATTGCATATATTGAAATTAGTTATTTCTAAGTTATAAATAAGAAATATTGTGATAGGAAATATTATATAGACAAGTATAATGAAAGTAAGTTATATTTAGCAATGTACGTAGATTCATCAAAAATATAACAAAGAGGAAGGGAAGGTGCGTGATAGATGGATAGTATGACTGCTTTGAAGAGACTGGGGGGATGTTCAAACTTTGACTTATTAGGTACCAGAAATTAATATTTAATTATAAATTTTCTTATGATAGAGAAAGTGAAGAAAATCAGAGGCACAAGTTTAGCTAAACCTACTAATTTACTTTGTTTCAATTTCCATATAAGCTAAACTTTTTTTTTATATATTGTAATATATAAAAATGTTACTATAGATTCTATAAGGATATCATATATTTTTTTGGATTTTTTTTTTCATTATGGATGTAATTATAAAAGAGTTAGTTAATTATTAAATGATTTGTTGATTGACTTGAAGAGAGAGAGAGAGAGAGATTACACCTACCCAGCCAGTCTTAAGTCTATTCCCCATGTGGTAAATTATGCACCTTATATATAGACTAATGGATGATTTTTGTATTAATAAAATTAGATAGGCTCTATGTTAGGTAAACAAAACCTTATATATATATAGACCAATGGATGATTTTTGTATTAAGAAAATTAGAAGTTTAATTCTGAATCAGAATTGTGTATAGTATGATATGATGAATTACACAATTGGGTAGAGGTGATACAATTCTCCTTAAGAGGGAAAGATGGCTGTCATCAGACAATGCTACTTCAAAATTCATAATCTATTTTTATTGCAAATACCGTCCTTAATTTGTTTGTTGGGCAATAGATGCATTCAATAATGGTGACTTATATATTCAAGGGGATGTGAACTCGGAATTAGTAGACTTGGAACATTTAGAAGAACACAGAGAAGCAGCGTAACAGGAAGAGGCAATGAAATGAATCATCAGACTTCGCATAGATTCCTTTCCGTACTATTGAAATACGCATATTTTGGTAATTGCGCCAATGTACTGTTCTATGTGGCTTTAATTTTGTATTTTTTTTTTGGGATCGAAGTAAATTTAGGCTTTTATTTGGTATTGTTGTGGGATCTAAGTAATTTTATGTGATGCATTATATGTTAGAAATTACATTATAGAATTCATGCTTATGTTTACCGGTTTCATAAAATTTTAAGCATGGAACAACAAACCAATCATGTAAACATCTAATTTAGATGTTTACATGATGGGTTTGTTGTTCCATGCTTAAAATTTTATGATTCGAGAAATCTAGATTTAAGTTTATAGTATTTATGCAATATGTTTACAGGATTTATGTGTGTAGTTACCGAATTTATATTATTTGTGATCTTGGCATAATATGCTAGATTTATAAATTGTTTGATATACAATACAAATTATTTTACACAATTCATGCTTATGCTGTCTTAATTAGTAATTAATTAGTAATGGATGCCATGCTTTGAATTAATGAGAAATAGACAACAAAAAATATGATGTCATACTTTAAAAGTGGTGTTTAGATAGTTTATTGTACTATATTAGTATATGTACCAAATTTGTAATATAAAAGGGTAGTTTTCTAATTCATTTCTACTTGTAAACTAACATGCAAGTGTTGTACCCTAAAATGTTGCTATGAATTAAAATGGCAATATTTTAATGCTTGAAAAATACCGAGGGTACTTGAGAGCTTTTAAAATGGATCAAGAGCAATGATTTGGAATTCATATGATGTTTCCTCATGAAATAACATGAATTTTGATATGCTATGCAATTTCTAACTCAAAATATTCAGAGAGTTATGAATTTTCATAAAACATGCTGATGTGGCATGTTTTGATTGATGCCACGCAAGCATAAAGGGTCTACAAGACATCCAAGACCTCTCTGGGTGCAAGCTTTGGGTTTACAAACATACCCTTACAACCTGGGCCCATTGATCAGTGAAACAAACTAAATTTCGCTGAGTTTTGAATATGGTTGGACTCGGTTCACGGGAATATAACCCTATACACCGAACCAGCAGCGCCTCGGCTCATGATACGCCGAGCGCACCCAAGATGCGACTTAAGTCACTGGATTTAAATCTGGCGCTCGCGACCCCTTCATTTCCCGTGCGCCCGGTTCTCGTGAACCACGTTGTGTTAATTACATGGTGCATCTAAAACCGAGTTCACACAAGAAATAATGGAAATAAAAAAAGCCGATTGGCCTGTGCTTTAAGAGGCCGACATGCGGCCCCCACTGGTCAGACCCCTCTCTCCTCCCTTCTTCTTCCTTTCTCTTCCGCCCGGGTGCAAAATTCAGAAATCAAAATTTGTTTAAAAAAAAGAGCAATTGAATGAGTAGTTATGTAAAGCTGTAAAGGAATGATACTCCTTACCCTGCTCTGAACTTGAATTGCACGTTGCTTCTCCAATTTAATCCGAGAAAGTAGTGAGATGGAAGGATGAGAACTCGTGCCTTGAGGGAAATTGGTATGTCAAACTTGAAGGAGATACTCAAGAAAACTCCACGATGAGACGTGTACCTCCAATTTGATCTAAATTGGACCGAAGATGATGCATTGAACACATGGCCTAAACCCGGGTCATGGTGTCACTCGGGTACATGAAATTCATGCATAGGAAGTCAAATGCGCTCGGGAGCAACATAAGCTATCCTAGGCGACACTATGTGACATGTTATTATTGTTAGAAAGATGCTAACTGAAGGGGATGCATGGTTTGAACCGGTGCACCGCCAATACATGGCACCCGACCCCCTATAGTTGTTAACAACCCAGTGGTCCCTCTGGACACGTGTTACATGCTCTCTGGATGATACCAAGGAGGTAATATTCTCCTTCCAGGACCTAAGATCACGCAATGCATGTGTTGCCTTCTATGGCTGGCCAATCAAGGGCTCCAATGCATGACACCTCATCTCCAGATCAATCTAAGGGCTATAAATGAATATGTAAGCATGAAAATATCTAATCAATTATAAAAGCATGATCTCTGCCAGCTTGGCGCATGAATGAACATGGAATGTTATGAACCAATGATCAAACAGCTGTGGTGCATGATGAAACAAGCCCAGCTGATGCAGAGCTATGCCCTAGCTCATTGCCCTATATAAGGCACCTTATACCCATGTCAAATATATAGCAAGAGAGATACACATATATACACAAATAGAGATAGAAAGAGATAGAAGAATACACACATTGTTCTAGGTTAGCCTCTTTTCAAGTTCATAAGTGCAAAGTCTGTTGCTTTCTTCTCCCTTCTGCATACTGATAGGTATAATATAGCTCTTGAAGATCTTGTATATCATAGCATGTAATAATTCCAAAGGTGATTGAAATTCTTTTGAAATTCTCCATTTTCTTGTTGATTTTGTGTATATTTCTTGTTATTTCTTTGATCCTTCCTTTCAGATCTGTTTCTCTAGCATAATTAGCTGTTTTGAAGCTTAAAAGAGAGAGCTTTGTGCTTAGGTACAAGGGTTGATGATCAATTTCTCTCTTTTCCCTCTTCTTTTCCCCTTTTCTTCACTGTTTTTAAACAAAACATGTACATATAGAAGCTTATAATAAAGCACTGTGTAGGATCTGTAGGTTTATACATAATAATGATCTATTTTCTGTTTGATCTTGATCTTACACAAAATATACAAAGTTAATGCATATATGCATGTATTTGTCTTATTTCTTCTTCTCTTTTCCTTTTCTGCCCTTGGATCTTCTAACAAAGTAATAAGTCATGAAGATGTGGAGTAGTTAAGCCTTATGGTATCCTCCCACATCTGATTCTCATCTTACTTTGATTAAAAGATCTAATGTGAGGGTTCAAAGTGAATAAAAATCAAAATATAAACACACAAGGGTTGTAGCAGTTGAGCCTTATGGTATGATCTTCTTTCTACATTGTTTCATACCAAAACAGTGGCTTCCATGTCTTGAAATACTATTCTAATGCAAACCAGACCTTGAACTATGTCCAAATTATGTTTAACAGACCTCTGGTACTGTACCAAGTCCAAACTCAGCAGCCTAAGCCAATCCAATACCAACTAGTATATGAAATGCACTGAAAAGGGCAGATTTGACCTCTGCTGGAAAATCAGCAAGTATGGACCAAACCAGGGACCGAACTGAAAATGTAAAAATATAGTTTGATAGAGGACTCAAAGACAAACACTTTCCTCACAAATTTTCCATTTATTGGATTTTTCTCCTATTTTTTATAATTTCTCAAAGTTCACATTTCTGAAAATTCAAACTGCATTATGCACAGTATACTGGTACATGACCCCAGTTCACTGTTTCATCATTTTCATACACCAAATGACCTTCAAATATTAAAATATATATATATTTGAAATCTATACTCTCTGTCAATGATTTTAGATACAAAATTTACTCAAATCCAGGTTGTATAGCATTCAGAATAAAATCATGAATTAAATACAAAATTCTATCATGGATTGGACAAATATGCCCCTGACAGCTTCTAAAAAATCTTTAAATATATAAATAAATTCTCAAAAATTGTAAAATTGTTTCCAAACGCTCTTGATACATGGTACCACATGATTCTGATCTTATCAAACATATTTTCTTCATAAGAAATCTGAATAAAAGTCAATTCATAACTGCCTAGTTACACATAATATACATACACATGCATATCACATGTCCAAACACCAAATCATGCACTTCTGAGCTTTTGATAAGATCTGTGATGATCTGAAATAAGCAATTCCAAGATCCAATGTCGATGAATAGCCTTTGTACCATTGACTGGTACTGAACCGGTACTAAAACAATAGCCCTGAGCACAAATCATGCCTATGTGATGTACAAATTCAAATTGACACTACACTAAGCCTCCATGACTTCAAACGATGTCGTAAAGCATGTTTAAATCGGTACCGAGGTCTCTGAGTTTGGCTGAGAATGGTGTCTCCGATGATCACTGACAACCGACAACGCCTCTAATGCATTTCCCTCAACAAGGTGACTCAGACTGCACCGGCTCATGGCTTGGTATGGCCGGAAAACCGCTGGAGAACCATGCCCTAATCGAGACTGAAGTCGTCCAGTTTCTCGGCTGAAAAAAAGCTCTGTGGGAGCTGCACGAATCCTGATGCAATATGATGCATTAGATCCAGGAGCCAAAATGAATTTAAATCCAATATCCGAATCTTGATGCAAGGGCCCAATCTAAAGGCCCACATTTTCCCTCTGTTAAATTAAATGAACCCTGACAAATAAGGCCCATATGTCATATCTAATGAGACACATCTCTCTGTACGCATCTCAAAGCCCAGATCAAAGGCCCATAAGCCTCTCTGCACATCTCAAAACCCGAATACACATCTCAAAGGCCCAAATCTCAAATCCAAAGGCCCAGATTCAATCTCAAATCAAATAAAATTAAATAAATAAAAGTCTTTTATAAATAGATCCTTCTAACAAGTTGTATTCACAGCGCAGTCCCTGAAAATTTACAAATAAGTCCCTGCCTGTATAAAATCCTTTCGAAAAGGTCCCTGGAAGCCCAAATTTCATTCTAAACCTCATCAAAAGCCCAAATTATATTCTCAAGTCCTTCCAGAATTTATAAATAAGTCCCTGGAACATAAAATGTTTACAAGTCAGTCCTTTTTGGTCATAACTTCTTCATTTCAAGTTCAAATTGACTCAAACCAAAACTAAATGAACCCAAATTCAATTCTCCATTATTCTAAGTCAAATCCAAACATGTTTAAGTTTCATCCATCACCTGAAATGACCAAAATACCCCTTCTTTGAACCAAACATTATATTTTATAAATAAAATATGAATTTCATCAAACATAACACATGCTTCTTTAAAAATAGTCAAAATTATGAATATGCACACATGTCTTTCATGACCCAAAATGTCTTGACCAATGTCTATACAGATGTTATGACTAACTTGACCAATGTCCACACAGATATTATGATTAAATATATATATGTATATGATTGTATGAATGTTTAAAGCAGCCGAGAACCCTGAATACACAAATGACATGACAAAACATGAGCCCTTTAGCCCCATTACTCAGTTCACAATCAATAGGCACAGATCCTGGAATGAACAAGGTGTTCAGTTAGACTTGATAAGTCTTTCTGATGTAATTAACGGCGGGGGCTTGCGTCCATCGGGAGTTAAACGTCTCAACAATCAAATAATAAAACCCTGGCTGGCTGATCATGAACGTAGGTCTGGCTAAGGGTGAACTGGAAGGTAAGCGAAAAGATGTTCAGCAATGCCCCAAGTTCGGTGCCCCGCTTATGTCCATCTAAGAAATGGAGCACTGAACCCATACGGGAGCATTCCCCCAGAAATATATCAGCATCGTTAGCTAACCTAACCTTGCGACTTTTTGCGCCCTACAGCAAGAAGATTCTTTAGCACCAATATACACTACAGCAAAAAAGAGTATCAGTGACCATGAATTTGGTCACTGATAATAACTGCACCGGCCGCTGATGAGTATCAGCGACCAAATTTAGTCACAAATAGCTAGCCGCTGATACTCCGTCACTGATACTTAGGTGATGACGTCACATGGTCGCTCATTGATGTCATTATGGTCGCTGATACTCTATTAGAGACCAAATTTGTTTGGTCGCTGATGTTCTATTAATTAGATACCAAAATATTGGTTGCTGATGCATGTTTTCAGTGACGAATATGTTGGTCGCTGATATTTAAAATTTACTCGTTGATACCCATTTTTAGCAACAATTATATTGGTCGCTGATATTTAATATCCGGTCATTGATACTTGTTTTTAGCGATGATATTTAAAATATGGTCACTAATACATATTTTCAGCGACCAAAATATTAATCGCTAATGTTTAAAATCTGGTCACTAATTAGTCGATTCAATATCTAATATTTTCCGCACTATTTTTTTGTCATTTATTTTTCTAATTAGTCGATTTAATATCTTATATCGTGTATTTCCAGGTCAATTTGTAAACTTTCAATATCAACATACAACAAGATATCAAACAACAAAAACATCTAAACATCAAGCAACATCAAACATAAACATCTAATAATAAAACATAAACATCTAAACATGAAACATCAAATATCAAACCAAAAAATATAAAACAACCTATCAAATAACACCAAACTTTTAAATGTGAAAATCATACCAAATAACAAATAACATCAAACATCACCATTCGACTTGTCGCTAACATCATCCGAGTCAGTATTATCGTCGTCATCCCCAACGTCATCCTGGATATCGGGTAGCGATGCATGGTGTGAGCTCGAACCTTCCTATGAGTATATAACAAAAATTCAGCATCAAACCATAATTATTTGACCATTTAAGAATTTTAACCATTTTGGACCCTAAATACCTTAATTAAGCCCCAAATCCTAATTCATTGACTAACTAAGCATTTTTAACTATTTTTAACCGTAAATTTTTCAAATGCAACTCAAGACCCTATTTTCTTCACCATTTAGGCATTTTTAATTATTTTGGACCGTAAATACCTTAAATTCAAACCAAAATCCAAATTCCTTAACCATTTAAGAATTTTTAACCATTTTGGATTCTAAATACCATAAATTCTACCCCAAATCCTAATTCATTGACTAACTAAGCATTTTTAATTATTTTTAATCCTAAATTCCTCAAATGAAACCTAAGACCCTATTTTGTTGACCATTTAAGCATTTTCAATCATTTTGGATCCTAAATACCCTAAATTCAGTCCAAACCCTATTTTCATGACCATTCGAGTATTTTTAACAATTTTGGACCCTAAACGCCT
Source organism: Carex cristatella (assembly GCA_024447775.1). NCBI lineage: Eukaryota > Viridiplantae > Streptophyta > Magnoliopsida > Poales > Cyperaceae > Carex > Carex cristatella. The sequence continues at coordinate 3,464,003 of JAJHPF010000023.1, read as the reverse complement.
TAAATTCAACTCAAAATCCAAATTCCTTGACTAACTATAGCGTACCTGATTAGGCAAAGCACGTGAAATCATATGTTTTATCTTCTTAATTGTCCTTTTAAAAAAACTGCTCGAGTTTTGTTTCAACCGAGGCAAGAACCTGACCAGATATCACATTTATCTGTTCTTGTGTCAATCTATGTGGCTCCTGCGCTGAAGAAACTATTTGCGAAGAATACTTTTGGATAATGATTTAATTCTGATGTCAATCTATGTCGACCCACCCATATAATTCTGATGTCCTTATCATTAATTACATAGGCAATTTTTCTCACATCTGTTTAGCAAATACCAATATATCACATAACCTAAAAAGAAACTATAAAAGTCCATTAATAATAAACATTGTAACGAAGCGTTCATTTCTCTTGAATAACATTTTAAATATTGATTTAATTAGTAAGAGATGTCTATTCATTAATACCAATTCTTGGATTTGCCATTTTGTATGTTGGACAACAAAAAATATTTATTCATATTTCAGAAGTTTTGTTTACAGAATTGACTCAGCATATTACAGAGTTCTGCTCCTAAAACTCTTATTAATTAATGCTTGATTTGTAAATTGTTTGCACGTGTTTACATAATTCAATATTTTGTTTATAGAACTAAATCATCAGGTTTATAGAATTTGGAACATTATGAGTTCTTACTAAAATTTGATATGAAATTTGTTGTATTGGTTTTACATAATTATTGTATTGTGTTTATAGAATAATAGTATTCGGTTTAGAGCATTTGTAACCTTAAACTCTTAATTACAAATGCTTTATCTGAAGTTTTATTGTATTGTGTTTACAGAATTAAGAAAATTCTTATATAGAATTAACATGTGTAATATAAATATTTTGAAGAATTTATTTGAATTATTGTTTTTATTTATAGATATGGCTTTTTTAAAGAACACAGTTCCAAAATGTTAGATGTCACACATAACAAGTACCACGGTATTTGGATTGGGTACCAGGATTAACTAAAAAATAATTCAGAAACAATTTTGAAAACGAGTTGGTCAGTTGTGCTATCTCATTAATAATCAATGCACTTAAACTACAGTATTATGAGAAACCCTTGGAGGAAGGGTTTCTAGCTGCACAATACTTGGAGATACTGTGTGATTAAGATAAGTTAAAATGATTTTATTTGTAGTAGACCATTGTTCAAGTTGTTGGTAGAGATATGACATGTTTATATCACTATAATATTTTTGGTCTTCAGCGACCGGCATCAGTGACTGGTTGGGTCACTAGTCGCTAAAGGCCAATTAAAAAATCAAAAATCAAAATCAATGGCGATCAATCCCTTCAATCACCGTTGACAAAATCCTTATGCAACCGATTTGGACCGGTCACTGAAGAGTTTCCGCTGAAAAGCCCTCCGCACGTGAATCCTTCATTTTTCCCTGATGAAAACTATCGGAAAACATATGATAAAATTGGGGTTCCCACCTTTAAACGAGACTTGATACATGCATGGTAAGAATCATGGTTGGAATAGCTCTATGTGATTTTCTCTAATATCTAAATATTATATGGGGATTTTAAATTCACTAGTGATTTTTTTATTTAATTTGGAATATATTTTTTTTCCATACTCTCATATAATTTTTTATATTTATAGTAGTTAAGGTAGTTACTAATAAAGCAGGTAAAAGCCCGTAAAAAAATAAAATGTGCATGAAGATGGAAAATAAATGAGTGATTCCTCATAGAATATGTGTGACCGTTATTTATTTTTTGCTTAATTCGCTCAAGATAACCTTATTTTACAAGAATTGTTCCTGAAAATATACATATTTCTATGCATGCTATCATAAAGAGTAAGGACAAATTGGGTGCATGTCCGTCAAAAGTATAATTAAAAACGTCCCCATCAATTCTTCAGTATTGAATTAATTTATCCTATCTAAATTTCATATCTCATATTTCGTCGTATATGATTTGAGTGTATTAATTCTAATAAAAATAAATTCAATTTTAAACTGACATTTCAGAAATTAAAAAAATATTTGTTGTATCTCTGCCCTTTATCTTTTTTTTTTTTTATCCGATTTGCTAAAATTGAACGGAGCATACGGCCTCCTTGTCTACTGGATTTTATCTTAGGTTTGGGTCCAAACACTACGTTTGAATTTCGAGTTTGATTGCTAGATTCAATTTCGGTTTAAAATTAAGTTAAGCGAATTGGTTGCAAGGTGTTCTTTTCCAACTTATTTTCGAGCGAGCCACATGGTTATGATATACATTAAATATGCAGCCTTCCAAATGAACTAGATAATTTGGTATGTATTGGTATTATATATTCTAATATAATGAAGTAAAAATCCTCTTCAAAAATATTTATGTTTTTTAGATTTTAGAGATGGGATAATTAAAATCAAATATATATATTTACACACCACAACATTTAAGAGAAAACTATCACCAAAAGACAAGGGAGAAATAAATTCTTTGATAACTGTACTTCTTGCCTTCCAAAAGAAGGGAGAAATAAATTCATCTTAGTGAACAGCATCTACAAAAAAATTTAAAAATAAATGGGTCAATATATAACCGATAAACTATTTAATTTTAATATCCTGGGTCAATATATGTATCCAATGCTGTTTTCTCAGTGTTCCGTGGCTTCGATGGGAATGCTGCGCAAAACGACAGTCTCGACAGTGAGGCCCGGCCCGAATCCGAAGAGCACTCCCCAGTCAAGGCCCTCTCCGGTGGTGGCCTTGCCTTCCTTCACCGACTGCTTCCTCATCTCATCCAGTATGAACAAAACACATGCACTTGACATGTTACCGTACTCGCTCAGCACGTGCCTTGTCGCACGCATCTTCTCCTTCTGTAGCTGGAGCTTGAGCTCTACTTGGTCTAAGATTGCCGGGCCTCCCGGGTGTGCAATCCAAAAGATCGAGTTCCAGTCATTGATGCCTGCATGAACCGTACATATATATTAGCCTCGTATGCATATATTAGCCTTCTATACATATGTATCTCTTGTTTGGCATTGTTTATTATTTTCTTAATGACAAATATGATTATGAAGATAATATATTGTTTTCTTACCGAGAGGAGTAAAAGCCTCGACGAGACTTTTCTCGATGTTTGTCGAGATAAGCCGTGGTACGTCCTTGAGGAGGTGGAAGGTGAGACCGACTTCACGGAGGTGGCCATCAATGGCTCCCTCTGAGTTGGGCAGGATGGTTTGTCCGGCTGAGACCATCTGGAACCAAGGCCGCTCGATCACCGGGTCGGGGTCAGCACCTACGATCAAAGCAGCTGCACCATCTCCGAAAAGTGATTGCCCGACCATGGAGTCAAGGTGGGTATCTGAGGGCCCACGGAAGGTAACGGCGGTGAGTTCGGAACAAATTACCAAAACTCTAGCACCACGGTTATTCTCAGCCAGGTCCTTAGCCATGCGGAGCACGGTACCACCGGCGAAGCAACCCTGCTGGTACATCATAAAGCGGTTAACGGACGGACGCAGTCCAAGGAGCTTTGTAACTTGGTAATCAGCCCCGGGCATGTCGACACCACTGGTGGTGCAAAAGATCAAATGGGTGATTTTGGATTTTGGTTGGCCCCACTCCTTGATGGCCTTGACTGCTGCCTCTTTACCGAGCTTCGGTACCTCCACGACAACCATGTCCTGACGTGCATCAAGTGACGGCTCCATGTAGGCGCTGATGTTCGGGTTTTCAGCTAAGAGCTCTTCAGTCAGGTGCATGTACCTCTTCTTGATCATTGACTTATCGCCTGAAATATACAATAAGAATATCATGAGAAACTAAAACTAAAATAATTAGCAAGATATGTACATCTACATACATAAACTTAATTATTTTGTACAACTTACACATGCGCTTGAACTTCTCTTTAAGTTCCGTCATATGTTCGCTGTTTGTGACGCGGAAGTAGTAGTCGGGGTAGTCAGCCTGGTACACACAGTTTTTGGGGTTGGCTGTACCGATTGCCAAAATCGCAGCCGGGCCTTGCGCACGTTGTGCTTGCCTGATCTCCTCTACTTTAGCCATAGCTGAACTCTTTGCTAATTAATTAAGATTGAAGAAAGATTAAATGAAGGAGAGATGAAATAATGAGGTGAAAGGTTTGTGTTATGATTTGTAGTGGAGAAGAGAGAATTTATAGGATATAGAGAAGAAGAAGGGAAGGTGCATGATAGATGGATAGTGTGACTGTTTTGAAGGGACTGGTGGGATCGATATTCAAACTTTGACTTGGTAGGTACAAGAAATTAATATTTCACTATAAATTTTCTTATGAAAGAGAGAGGTGAAGAGAATCAGAGGCACAAGTTTAGCTAAACCTAGTAATTTACTTTGTCTCAATTTCCATATAAGCTTAACATTTTTGTATAGATTGCAATATATACAAATGTTACTATAGATTCCATAAAGATATCGTTTTATTCATGATTTTTTTATTCTGGATGTAATTATAAAAAAAATATGTTACTATATATAGATTCTATAGAGATATCAAATTATTTTTTATTTTTATTTTTCATTCTTGATGTAAATATGGAAGAATTAATTATCAAATGATTTGTTGATTGACTGAACAGAGAGAGAGAGAGAGCATTTTCAAAACAAAAACAAATAGAGAGAGAGAAGCCTACGTGCCCAGTCAAAGTCTAATATCCCCATGTGGTAAATTATAATTAGTTGTTAGGAACGACTGTGGTTGTTGGGAACTAAAAGAAATTTCATGCATTCTCTAGTTTTAAATTAGTCAAAACACTTTAGCTAGATATAGTAATGAAGGGTTTTATTTCAAGGACCATATATGATAACATCAACTCAACGGATATAATAGAATTCGTTATTTTTTAATGATTCAAAATATTTTAGATAAGATGATTTTCCACCTGTCTAAATAAAATAGTAAAAAAGTTTAAAAAAATATATAAAATTTGATTTTCATATATATTTTTATATATGGAGATCATATTGAATTGTTCATATCAAAATTAATTTTCAAGTCTTTATTACTAATTTTGATCAGAAACAATAAGTTATTGTGGCATCTCGGAAAACAAATAACTCAATTTTATATATCCATATGATATCTGACCAGATTATATTACAACAGCAGTTATTAAATGCACTTTGTACGAATCAGTATCTTATTATTAAAATATTTTCAAAAAAATAATTGTTTGAAATTATATATATAAAACTTCAATTCAAAAACTAGAGAAAATATTTTCTCACCCAGCAAGTTGTCCCCATTTTTACCCACGTCCTATCCGACTGAGTTTAACTATCATTAATATTAATTAATGAACGACGGTTCTAATGATTTAACAACTGCAATTCCCATCCAATAAAAGGCGAATCTCTCTCTTCCGATATTGATGAGCTCCATCTCTTTAAACCTGTTACAAGCGTACGATGTCCATCTTTTAGCGAAAGAGAAAGAGAGGTAACTAGCACGAATCTAATTGGATCATGAGATATTGTATTTTAAATTTATCATTTTATTTTCCGATGGGATCTACTAGTGCTCGATCTAAGAATCAAGCTACTAGCGTCCAATCTCCAATCCAAATTAGAGAATCTCTGTGTAATCACTTGATTGATTTTTTTTCTCAGTCTATAGTTCTGATTTTTCTTATTTCTTTGATTATTTCGTGTTTACTTTTTATTGATCATCGAGATATATCTACTTTTTGAAGTAGTAATTAAGTACAATTAGAGAATTTTTGTGTAATCACTTGATTGATTTTTTTTTTCTATGTCTATTCTTCTGATTTTTCTTATTTCCTTGATTATTTCATGTTTACTTTTTTATTGATCATCAAGACATATCCACTTTTTGTGTTGTGGTACAAGATTCTTGCACTAGATCAAAGATTGACAAATTTAGATTTAACATATTTAGATATATGATTATTAATTATTTTTATTTTGCGTATTGTCTATAATCTTATCACTGGGACACTTCACACTTTCACACATGTAAATTTTTTTGTTTTACTGTTTGTATCTTTAAGTTTTGTAGTTTACTTCTGGAATTTTTACAGTATTTATGTTTTATAGTTTTTATATGTAAGTTTTGTAGTTTATATCTTCAATATTTCCAGTATTCATGTTTTATATTAGCATCTAACTTAATAGTTTTATAGTTTGTATCTTTAAGTTTTGTTGTTTATATCTGGAGTTTTTACAGTTTATAATTAACTTCAATTTGTGCAATATTCATGTTTTATAGTTTTCATGTGTAAGTTTTGCAGTTTATATCTTCAATTTTTACAGTATTTATATTTTATAGTTAGCATATGTATGATACAGATAACTTAATAGTTTTATATTTTGTATTTTTAAGTTTTGTAGTTTACATATGGAGTTTTTAACAGTTTACATCTTCAATTTTTATCGTATTCATGTTTTATAGTTTTTATATATAAGTTTTTTAGTTTAAATTTTCAATTTTTACAGTATTCATATTTTATACTTAGCATATGTATAATACAAATAATTTAATTGTCTTATAGTTTGTATATTTAAGTTTTGTAGTTTATATTTGAAGTTTTTAAAGTTTACATCTTCAATTTTTATAATATTCATGTTTTGTAGTTTTCATGAGTAAGTTTTATAGTTTACATCTTCAATTTTAAAATTTGTGTGTGTAAGTTTTATAGTTTACAACTTCATTTTCTATAGTATTTATGTTTTATAGTTTTCATGTGTAAATTTTGTAGTTTACATCTTGAATACCTTCAATTTTTACAATATTCATGTTCTACAGCCTAGTAAATTTTGTTTTGTTTTGTTTTCTTAGGATGATATTTCTAAGGAATGTCTAATTTTGGTTACGAAGATTCTTATACATCCGAATAATGTGTATCAAAGAGTTATGAAATAAGAAATTTGTCGGAACATTTATATTTTATTGAACAATGTGTTTGTGTTTTAGAACAGTTGTATTTCGTTGAACAAAGTGTTTGTATTTAGTTGAATAGTATGTTTTGTATAGTTATGTTTGCAATAATCTGTTTGATAGTATTCATGTTTTGTAGTTTCACCTGTTATTTCTATAGTTTATATCTTTAAGCTTTACAATATTCATCTTTTATAGTTTGGATCTATTATTTTTCCAGTTTGAATCAGTAATTTTTACATAATTCAAGTTTTACCGTATTCATTTGTAAGCTTTACAATACACACATATTTGTTTTATTTTATATAATAGTGTTATTTTACATGATATAGGTGCATATATTAATATTTGAAAAAATTGAAAAAAAAAATTTTAAAAGAAAATTTTAGAAAAAAAAAAATCAATTTGAATTTTTTTTTTTAAATATTTTAGAGATTTTATGTTCTCAAAACTTCTATAAAGGTAAAAGTATACAAGTTGACACATTTTGAAATATTAAGTACAGTTAACGGTGAAAGTACAAAATACAACAAGTATAAAAAGTTTGGAAGTTGCAAGAGTTGTTGTTAGAAAGTTTAATTACATATTATATGTGATTTTCTATTGTTGTATACAGTATAAAATATTGAATTTTACAGTATTTGCGTTAGTCAAATGACAATTGTATATGTTTTGGATAAAAAGTGGGTACAAAATCTTAGATACAGTTAGTCGGATTCCTAAGTCTAATATATTACACTAACAACTAAATTTGAAGAACCATTTAGAATACATACCCTTGACAACAATGTTAATTATAGTTAATTACTCAAACAAATACAATTTTTTATTATTCAAACTCAATTTCTATTTTTTTATTTAAAACAATAATTAAATATTTAATTCTAACTTTTTTATTTAAAGCAATAATTTTAATATAATATAGCACATATATGGTCCGGTAAGCTATATGGTGCACCAAGTATAAATAATTTATTTTACTGTGATATCATGAAGATGAGATGAAATAATTTAAAAGCAGACCACTATTCAGGTTGTTGGTAGAGATATATGTCCGTTTATATGAAATTTTGAATAGCGCACCATGTGGTTTTCTCTAATATCTAAATATATATGGTCATTTTAAATTCACTAGCGATTTTCCAAACTCTCCTACAGTTTTTGATATTCATAGTAGTTAAGGCAGCATGCTATCATAAAGAGTTAAGGACAAATTTGGTGCATGCCCATCAAGAGTATACGTCCCCATCAATTCCTCAAAATAATTTATGTTATATAGAGATGGGATAATTTAAAACAATATATTTATAGATCACAACATTTATGATAAAAGATCACCAAAAGAGAAGGGAGAAATAAATTCTTTGATAACTGTTATTGCCCTCCAAAAGAAGGGAGAAATGAATTCAATAAAAATAAATGGGTCGATATAACCGATAAACTATTTAATTTTAATGTGCCGGGTCAATATATGTATCCTGGGCTGTTTTCTCTCAGTGTGCCGGGGCTTCGATGGGAATGCTGCGCAAAACGACGGTCTCGACAGTGAGGCCTGGCCCGAATCCGAAGAGCACTCCCCAGTCGAGGCCCTCTCCGGTGGTGGCCTTGCCTTCCTTCACCGACTGCTTCCTCATCTCATCCAATATGAACAAAACACAGGCGCTTGACATGTTACCATACTCGCTCAGCACGTGCCTTGTCGCACGCATCTTCTCCTTCTGCAGCTGGAGCTTGAGCTCTACTTGGTCTAAGATCGCCGGGCCTCCTGGGTGTGCGATCCAAAAGATGGAGTTCCAGTCATTGATGCCTGCATGCATCGTACATATATTAGCCTTGTATACATATGTATCTCTTGTTTGGCATATATTGTTTATTATTTGTTTAATGACAAGTATAATTATGAGGATAATATATTGTTTTCTTACCGAGAGGAGTAAAAGCCTCGACGAGACTTTTCTCGATGTTTGTCGAGATAAGCCGTGGTACGTCCTTGAGGAGGTGGAAGGTGAGACCGACTTCACGAAGGTGGCCATCAATGGCTCCCTCTGAGTTGGGCAGGATGGTTTGTCCGGCTGAGACCATCTGGAACCAAGGCCGCTCCATTACAGGGTCGGGGTCAGCACCTACGATCAAAGCAGCTGCACCGTCTCCGAAAAGTGATTGCCCTACCATGGAGTCAAGGTGGGTATCTGAGGGCCCACGGAAGGTAACGGCGGTGAGTTCGGAACAAATTACCAAAACTCTAGCACCACGGTTATTCTCAGCCAGATCCTTAGCCATGCGGAGCACGGTACCACCGGCGAAGCAACCCTGTTGGTACATCATAAAGCGGTTGACGGACGGACGAAGTCCAAGGAGCTTTGTAACTTGGTAATCAGCCCCGGGCATGTCGACACCACTGGTGGTGCAAAAGATCAAATGGGTGATTTTGGATTTTGGTTGGCCCCACTCCTTGATGGCCTTGACTGCTGCCTCTTTACCGAGCTTCGGTACCTCCACGACAACCATGTCCTGACGTGCATCAAGTGACGGCTCCATGTAGGCGCTGATGTTCGGGTTTTCAGCTAAGAGCTCCTCAGTCAGGTGCATGTACCTCTTCTTGATCATTGACTTATCGCCTGAAATATACAATAAGAATATCATGAGAAACTAAAACTAAAATAATTAGCAAAATATATACATCTTCATACATAAACTTAATTATTTTGTACAACTTACACATGCGCTTGAACTTCTCTTTAAGTTCTGTCATATGTTCGCTGTTTGTGACACGGAAGTAGTAGTCGGGGTAGTCAGCCTGGTACACACAGTTTTTGGGGTTTGCTGTACCGATTGCCAAAATCGCAGCGGGGCCTTGCGCACGTTGTGCTTGCCTGATCTCCTCTACTTTAGCCATAGCTGAACTCTTTGCTAATTAATTAAGCTTGAAGAAAGATTAAATGAAGGAGAGAGGAACTAAAGAGGTGAAAGGTTTGTTTTATGATTTATGTAATGGAGAAGAGAGAATTTATAGGATATAGAAGACGAAGGGAAGGTGCATGGTAGATGGATAGTATGACTGTTTTGAAGAGACTGGTGCATGGGATGTTCAAACTTTGACTTGGTTTTGTTAAGGTTAAAGCTTTTACCGCTAATGTTTAAACTTTGACTGTTATTCTAAGGTTTTACCGCTAATGTTTAACTCTGATTTGGTAGGTACCAGAAATTAATATTTCATTATAAATTTTCTTATGTTAGAGAAAGGTGCAGAGAATCAGATCATGGAGGCACAAATTTAGCTAAACCTACTAATTTACTTTGTCTCAATTTCCATATAAGCTAAACTTTTTTTATATATTGCATTATATAAAAATGTTACTATAGTTTCTATAAATATTTCATATTATTCCCGATTTATTTTTTCATTCTGGATGTAATTATAAAAGAATTAATTAATTATCAAATGATTTCTTGATTGACTTCAAGAGAGCGAGAGAATACACCTACCCAGTACTCAGTTTAATTAAGTGTATTCCCCATGTGGTTGTTGGGAACTAATACAAATGCGCATGGTAAATTCCATGGGTTCTCTAGTCTTGAATTAGTCAAAAAAAATTAGCTAAACTTGATTAATTTTTTCCCCCAAAATTATACAGGATGTTGCAATGAAGGATTTTTCAACGACCTAATCCGTTGGAGCTAATTGTTTTTTTTTTCTTAATTGAGGGTATATTTTGTACCTGCTATTCATCACAAAATGATAAAATAGTGTGATTCTGTTGAATACAAAGAATGAGGTTTAATTAGGTTATAATATTTTGCAATGTACACCTATCTATATATCTAATGTGTTTCGATAGCAATCTACACATATTTAGTGTGTTTCGATACATAGATGTGCTTTAATTTTCATTCAGCGCGAATCTTAACACAAATCCAACTCGGTCATATTAAAGCACACTTGATAGGTGCACATTATGGAAAACACCATGACTTCACTCGAAAAAGAAATACAAAGTTTCAAATAACAGAATAATAATATAAGTTAAATTAAAAAAAAAAAACTGAATCACGAAATAAGTTCAAAAATCTACCATGCAAAATAATGAAATATCTCCTTTTTCTATACTCAAGTAGTAGGGGAACAGTTTGGGTTTGATGGCTATCGGATCCAAAGTGGTTCCAACAAGTTAGCTCACCATCAGATTTGTTTTAGAATTTATACGCACGGATTTTAAAGCAGATGCGAAATTGCAAATGCGAATTCTAAAGCAGATCCGACGGTGAACGAATCCGTTGAAACTACTTTGAATCCGATGACTATCGGACCCAAGCTGCTCTCCTCAAGTAGAGCCTTCCCCATCTTTTCTTGTATGCATAAAAATAACAAAACTCAAACGGACAAGTTAACATAATAGCACTATTCTGACTTTAAAAAGCAAATTTTCATAAAAACAAAATAACAAATTTGTCCAAAAATCTGACGAAATCCAAAAGGACATGTAATTACTAACTAAAACAGCAAAATAATAAAAATCCTTATCAGATTGTATGATTGTATCATGCGGCTGAGAGAGGTTTTGGATCACGATTTCGTCCAAAGGCCTTTGTACAAGGCCTTTTAACATAGCAGTGTTAGCTATATGCAGCGCATATACTAGAGAATCAAAACTAGGCCGCATATGGTTCGTGCGCTGCATGAAGATAAAAAAATTCTGTTAACATCTTTACCCATTTGAGTTACTTTCCATTCCGAGGTTTTAGAAAGCAAAACCCACCAGCAAATTCTAAAATCGCTGCGATCGTTCTCATCGAACAAACTACTCTCTTTCTATTGGGTCTGTATCCCTAAAGTAACCCAAATATTGATTTTATATATATACCGTCCGATCAGAATCATGTACCTTATATTCGTGCATGATCAGATCTGACGGTACAGATCTAAACACAAAATTTGAGTTAAATCTGGTGATATGAATTCAGGTTATATGAAATCTCTCTCTTTCTATCGGGTCCGGATCAACTAAAGTAACGTAAATATTGAGTTTAGGTGAGGACCATTGTCCGATCTGAATTATTTCCTTTGATATTCGTGCTAGAGAAGATCTGACGGTCGAGATCTAAACACAAAATTTGAGTTCACACAGGTCATATGAATCTCTCTATCTTTCCATTCCGAGGTTTTAGAAAGCAAAACCCTGACACTACCACCTCAACTCTCCTCTCCTCTCCTCTCCTCTCCAATGGCGTCTCTAATTCGATCTCACCACCTCTTTCCTCCCACCTTTACCTTATCAAATCGCAACAACAGAACTCCGTTGCTCCAATTCTCTTCTTCTCTAACGCTATCCAACTCCAATTGCTCAACCAGATCAAAACCTGGTTTGTCTCTTCTTCGAGCAATAGAAGTCGGAGTTGGAGCCGTGACTGATGCGGAGAAGGAGAGGGAAGAAGAGAAAGGAAGACAGCTCAGAGTTGGTTTGGTGTGTGGTGGTCCCTCTGCTGAGAGAGGCATTTCTCTCAACTCAGCGAGATCTGTGCTTGATCACATACAAGTAATCTCTTCTTTTGATATAGATTTCATATGTTGAACATCAGCTTAAATTTCCAATTTCAATTGAAAAAGGAAAGAAAATTACTGTTAGTTTGAAAAAAAAAATATTGAACTTATTTTGGGGGAATTTCATGTATACCCCCTCAAAAAGTTGAAAATTACGTATTCTCCCCTCAAAAATTCATAATATCATATTTACCCATCTAGACTTTAAACTTAAATGTCAGTGTGTAAGCATCAGAAGTAGAGAAATGACCCATTTGACCTCGAAAACCATTAATTAGAGACTGACATTTTTCTAAAACAAGATGAGTATTTTTATTTTTTTAATGAAGGGTAAAATGGGTATTTCATAAATTTAATGCGAGTTTTAATTAAAAAGACACTAAAATGGGTAAATTTGTGAGTTTTTGAAGCTTATAAGGGTATGATATTATGAATTTAAGAGGGGGAAATACGTAATTTCCAAGTTTTTTAGGGGTATACATGAAATTTCCCCTATTAATTTGATTCAAACATGTCCCAAGAATTAAATTACCTCACCCAAGGAGAAGATTTGATTGTTAGCTGCAAATTTCTAATTTCAATAAAAAATAAAAGAAAATTACTGCAAGTTTGAAATTTTTTTTAACTGATTAATTTGATTTGAACATGTCCTAAGAATCAAATTACGTAATCCAGGGAGAAGATTTGATTGTTAGCTGCTATTACATCGACTCTGAGTTAAATGCATATGCTATCTCATCAGCACAGTTATACTGTAATACACCAGCTGATTTCGATTTCAAGCTAGAAAGGTTGGATTTTAATCTTTGTAATATTTCCTGATTAAGTTAATTTTGTTATTTTTCTCTTTTAAGTTTGATTAATGTGATGCAGCCTCGCACAAGGGTTTAAATCTCTAGATGAGTTTGTGGAGCATCTTGCTATGACTGTTGACATAGTATTTCCTGTTATTCATGGCAAATTCGGTGAAGATGGAGGCATTCAGGTCTCTTTTATTGTTTGCTGATTTATTTGCATTTTGAATTCTACACCATTGCGGTATTATTTGGTATATGGTAATAAAATGTGAGTTGTTCTCCAAATTATTTGAATTTTAGGAACTTTTGGAGAAGGCCAATGTTCCATTTGTGGGGACATCCTCTGAATGTTGTCGCCGAGCATTTGACAAGGTAATTATATTTACATATTTATTCTTTTCATATACTTCCCCGAATCAATCTGATTGTTTAAATATTTAATAAAAACGTATTTTTTTATTTTATTTGTAGTACAATGCATCTCTGGAGCTTAAGAGACTTGGTTTTGCAACAGTCCCTAACTTTCTTGTAGAGGTAACAAATTGAACTGAGATTTGTGTTTTCAGAATGTATTTGATCATAATTTTGTATTTTTAATTTGTGTTCACTAAATTTCAAAGTGCAGGGAAAAGAAGTAGACAAAGCAGCAGTAATTGAATGGTTTGAAAGTGTTGCCTTGAACACAGGAAATGGCAAAGTTGTGGTAAAATAAAAAAAACACTTTATATATACTTTGTATTTCTTAAATTTCTGTCTTTTATATGTTTTATTATTATTTTTTTTATTTTTAGAAACTGATTGCAAGATAAATATGGGGGAACATCACCACACCCACCTGAACTTTCCAAATGCTTCCCTGAATTTTTTTTATTGACCAACATCTTACAAAATTCTAGTTTTGTGACAATCAACCTCTCATGCAAGATATCTATTAAATTAAATTAACACTGTTAACTCTTTGACGGAAAACAACCAATAATACCCTGTAAACTTCTTAAGTTTAATGTGCTGTTTTTTTTTTTACTAAAGTTGGAGACAAATTAATATATATCACTTTGAAAATATCTTAATCTGAAGAATCATTGCATTATTATTTCCTTTTTCTTAATACATGTTATATATTTCTACTTTCTGCAATATATGGCTTTGGAAAACTATTAAACAAACAAATTCATTACCGATAGTTTAAAAATATAGACAATTTTGACTACATATTTTTTACTCTAATTTTGAAATAAGATACGAAATAGAGGATAGTAAAGGTGATGGCAAATGTTCAACAAGGATAACAAAACTCAAAAGGGTCTTGTAGTCATTTTCCATTAAATTGCTAACAGTATTGATTAAAATAAATGACAAATTATGACAAGATTGGAAGTTTGGGGGTGTTTATCAATATTAGAAGTTTTTACAGGGAGGGGAATTTTTTGTAACAAATGGAAAGTTGAGGGGATGTGATGTCATTACGCCTCAAAAAATGATTTTTTACAGGTAAAACCGACAAGGGCTGGGTCAAGTATTGGCGTTGAGGTTGCGTATGGTGTTGATGATGCAATACAAAAGGCGCTCAATATAATTTCAGAGGGAATCGATGAGAGAGTTCTAATAGAGTTATTTCTTGAAGGAGGCAAGGAGTTCACTTCTATTGTATTAGATGTCGGCCCTGCTGCTGATAGCCGGCCAGTTGTGCTACTTCCAACTGAAGTTGGTTCATTATACAGTGAATTATTTTTACATTTTTGCTTTTTTAATTTAATCTCCTCTTTTTTTTTTACATTACATTTTTTTTGTGCAGGTGGAGCTTCATTTCTTCCATGAAAAAGATAAACAAGAGAATACTATATTTAATTACCGCAGGAAATATCTGCCAACTCAACAGGTACTGACAATCATGACATTTCAATTAATCATATTACATCTATTTCGATAAATTTTTTTGAAGGAACAATTAAGTGAATTTACTTTTCCAGGTTGTGTACCACACCCCTCCAAGGTTTCCTACTGATGTGATTGACTGCATAAGAGAAGATGCAGCTCTTCTTTTTCAGAGATTTAATTTGCAAGATTTTGCAAGAATTGATGGGTGGTATTTGCCGAATCCTGTACCAGGAATCGACAGTAACCATACTTTTGGAACTACTGACTCTGGTACCATTTTGTTCACTGACATCAACCTGGTAAGTTGTTAATTATTTAATTTTCCTTTTTATTTTTATTTTTTATACTGTGCTTAACTTCACTTGCTTTTTTATGTAGATTAGTGGAATGGAACAAACCAGTTTCTTATTCCAACAAGCATCGAAGGTACATATATCCATTCAAAAGTTAAAACTTTCACAATATATAATGAGTGAGGCTATGGTACTACTATGCATAGCGCGGATTGGTCCTTTCTATGGATCAATATCTCCGTGTTTAGAGTTCAAACCATTCAACATGATCTCCATATGAAAATGTACTTGTAGACTAAATTTCACATTTTTAGAATTTTTTATTATTATTTTTAGATAGGTAGAAAATCAATTTACTTTTGGATGGTCTAGAATTTTTAGAACAAGTAATTTCTACCTATCTAAAAAAGGTAAAAAAATATAAAGTAATTAGCAAAAAACTTGTAAAATATGTAAAATTTGATCTACAGGAACATTTTCATATGAATATCATGTTAAATGGCTCAGATCGACTATTTGGATTTTGAAAAAGGAGATATTGATCCATAGTACAGCCTTGTCCATGCTATGCATAATTTCATTTCTCTTAGTTATGACTCTGTACTGTATATCTGAGCCTGTTTTGTTCAAGCACAGGTTGGTTTTTCACATTCACGCATCCTTCGTACCGTAATTCAACATGCATGTTTGCGATTCCCTTCTCTTGCACCACGCTTTGATGAATGGAATGCCATGTCAAGAGAGTTACAACTCAAGGGGCCCGGTAATGAAAAAAGTGACACTCAAAAGGTTTTTGTTTTGTTTGGTGGAGTCACATCAGAACGGCAGGTGTCCCTCATGAGCGGCACCAATGTGTGGCTTAATTTGCAAGGTTTTGATGATGTAAGCATCCGGAAAACAACCATAGTAATTTTGAATGAAATTATGTTAGTTTTTTTTCTTCTTGACATATTTTCATGTCTTCAGCTTGATGTGGTTCCATGTTTACTTGTACTGACTGATGGATATGGGTCAATAGACCCAAGCATTGATGAGATTGACCGGCCATGGGCAGTTTGGACATTACCGTAAGTAATTTCTGAATGAATGTTTGTTCTCACGTATTTTTTGAAATATCCCGAGATTAATATTTTATGAATTTTAATGCCAACAGTTATTCACTGGTACTTCGCCATACTGTTGAAGAGGTCTATGCGGCATGTATTGAGTCCATTGAACCAGATCAAGCAGTTAAAACCTCTAGAATGCGTGAAAAAGTTATGGCTGAGCTGGGAGAGAATCTAAACAAGCACACTTGGTTTGAAGGGTTTGACATTGTAGATGAATTACCCGTTAAGTATTCATTAGAGGAATGGGCTGAACATGCAATTAAATCAAAGGCCATTGTGTTTAATGCAGGTCCAATACCAACAAAAATATCAGCATTATTTTTTTTTTCAAATTTTAACCACATGAGGGTTCAAATACCTCCATTTTTAGAACTACAATAATTTAAATTTTAAAACTTAAATGTCAAAATAAAACTGTTAGATATGATATATATCATTTTCTCTATGCATGTAAAAGATCACAACATTTTTGAGTTTGTTTTCATTAGTATGAAGTGCTTGAAAAAACACATCGATGTGGATAAATTATGGATGTTGATTTTTCAACTTGCTGATTCATATAAAACCAAAATCGAAAAGTGATAATTTTTTTTGTGCAGGTAGAGAAAATATTATAGATCACATCTAATTGTTTTATTTTGACATATAAATTGTAGAAGTTTTGTTATTAGAAAATTGAAAAGTGGAGGCATGATGGAAGCACAAAAAAATCTCTCTTTTAAATTGAGCTTCTAGTTTTAAAATTTAATATAATTTTTTTTTTTTGTTCTGAATAGTGCATGGTGGTATCGGCGAGGATGGCACCCTTCAAGTAATACTTGATTTAGCAGACATTCCTTACACAGGTTTTTTGTTGCATCATTTTTTATCCTTTGTTCTTACTTCTTTATTATGAAGCAAAGCAAAAACCATGTTGTTTGTTATATTGCGCTTTCTTTCGTTCAGGGCCAGGGCCTGTTGCTTCTAAAATATGCATCGATAAAGTTGACACATCACGGGAACTAAAAAATGTATGCATTGTGGTTTTCCTGTGAGCTTGAAATTTTATTTTGTCATGAATTATTTCTTGCGTGCAGCTATGGTACTTTGCATAGCGCGAATTGGTCAGTTTTTTTACATTTTTTTAGAAACGTAGAAAATCACTGGATCTAATAATTCTAGACCATTCAAAAGTAGTGATATTCTACCTATCTAAAGATAATAAGATATAGTAAAATAATTTTAAAAAATGTAAAATTTAGTAAGCAAGTACATTTTCATATGGAGATCATGTTGAACGGTTCAGATTACGGAGATATTGATCCATAGTACGATAGCCTTACTCTTATTTATTTGTTTAAACATTTATTTATAATATGCTGATATAAATTGAGCATTCTCCTTTTTCTTTGTCTATAATGTAGGCGATAGGATCAGGAGTTTATACTATTCCAAAGGATGTATGGAGTACAGAGAGAATTCTAGAAACACCTCTTGGCACTGTCTGGGATGACTTGGTCACAAATTTTAGGTGCGAGTCGGTCTGTGTGAAACCAGCTAGTGACGGTTGCTCCACAGGAGTAGCCAGATTATGGTTAGTACATTTATTATTAGGGTTTCAAAATCTCGTGGAAATATCTTGCGGTTCCTTTTTTTTTACTATTTACCAGTTGAAGGAAAATGAAGGCATTAAACAGTATACAATGAACTTGCATATTTTTCCTTCCATCTGTTAAAATAGTATAAGAATCTAAATAGTGGGGCTACGGTACTTTGCAAATTTATCCATATCTTCGTTTTCAAAGTCCAAACAGTCAATTCAAACCGCTCGACATGATCTCCATATGAAAATGTACATGGAAACCAAATTTTATATTTTTTAGATTTTTTTTACTGTTTTTTTAGACGAGTAGAAAATCACTTGATCTAAAATTTTGGACCATCCGAAAGTAGTGATTTTCAACCCACCTGAAAAAATAGTAAAAAAATAAATAAATATATAATTTGGTCTCTTACTGCTTTTCATATGGAGATCGTGTTGAACAGTTCAGATCAAGTATTTAAATTTTAAAAATGGGGGTATGGATCCATCGCATGGACTGGGCCGCGCTATGCAAAGTACCACATCATCATTCATCTAAAATTCTAAATAATATATAAAACTTGGTTCATACAAGCTATTGATATATAGATTCCATTAAATGGCTCAGAACTGCCATTGGGAGATTATGAAATTGGATATGGACTTGTACTAACTAGCACTTTTACTACATGTAACCAAACTCTTTATTATTATAAGATAATACTGGAGATTATGTTTTATATTTCAGCTCAATTGAAGATCTAGAAGTGTACTTAGACGCACTTCGGAATTCCTTACCACAACTCCCAGCTAATAGTTTATCAAGGGTAAGAACAGATAATCAAAATAAATGTTAATCTAGAAAAGTATTAATTAAAGAGACATTGCACTTGATCAATTTAGGCACATGGGGTAATTGAGATGCCAATACCACCACCCAAATCGCTCATATTTGAGCCATTTATAGAGACAGATGAGATTGTCATTTCGTCAAAGTCACTGAGCAATGGGTCCCGCAGTTTGTCATGGAGTGGAGAAAATGAATGGGTTGAGATTACAGTGGGCGTAGTTGGTAAACATGGTGAAATGCATTCTTTAAATCCAAGCATAACTGTGAAGGAGAGTGGTGATATTTTATCCCTTGAAGAGAAGTTCCAAGGTTGCATTTCTTAACTTAACGAGGCGTTATTTTATAATTTTTCTGAGAAAAATATAGAAATAGAAGCAATTTTTTTTTAAGTTCGAGTATATTTTAATAATTTTTTTTATAAGAGCATAAAAAATAGAAGCATAATTTTTGAAATAAAATATGTTTTAAGTTGTTACGGGTTAAATTAAACTTTAATTTTTCAGGTGGCACTGGGATCAACCTAACACCTCCACCAACAAAGATTATAAGGTCTAATTACTCCCTTTGCTCATATTATGCCATTGAAATTCATAGCTCAATTTTAATTTACTGAATTTCGATATGTTTCATTTACAGTGAAGAAGCCTTGAAAAATTGTAAAAAACGGATCGAAACAATAGCTACTTCATTGGGATTGGAAGGTTTTTCTCGTATTGATGCCTTCGTTAGTGTAGAAACTGGGGAGGTAACTTTTTTGAGTAAATTTGCATGAAAGGTCCCCATTTCAACTTTGGTTTACAAAAGAACCAAATTTCATTTGTGCATAAACATTCAAAAGTGACGATACTCTTTTCTTTTTGAATAAAAGTTCAACAATGTTTTCTGTTGTTGGTAGTATGAAGTTGTCAAAACAGTACAGATGTAAATGTTCAGGGACCAAAATGGGAATTGGGAATCTTTATTTGACCAAAAAGAGAAGCTTTATTTTTTAAATTGTATGAATATCAAGTGATTGGATGCTTCAATTCTGCATATTTTAATTCTGAAAAAAGCAATAACTATGCACATATCTAATAATCATTTACTTTGTGAAACCCAATGTATCTTAGTAAATGTTATTACTTTCTTTATTACAGGTGCTTGTGATCGAGGTTAACACTGTGCCAGGAATGACCCCTTCAACCGTCTTGATTCATCAGGTAAGAAAGGAAACAAAATGAAATCATAAATATCAATTACCTTAATTATTTGCATCTTTAATTTTTAGTATCATATACTTTGAGTGAGGCTATGGTATAGTGCATAGCGTGTATTGGTCCATACTATGGATCGATATATCTGTTTTCAAAGTCCAAACAGTCTGTCTAAACCGTTCAACGTGATCTCCATATGAAAATGTACTGGTAGATTAAATTTTGCATTTTTACAAAAAATTTAGATAGTTAGAAAATAACTTGATTTAAAAAATTTAGACCATTCTAAAGTAGTGATTTTCTACCTAAAAAATAGTAAAAATATCCAAAAAATATAAAATTTCTAGACCATTCAGCTCAACTGTTTGAACTTCAAAAACGGAAATAGAAAATAAGGATGTGAGACACGATTGAACCCTACTCAATCATTTGCATCCTTAATTTATAGAATCATATACTTTTATTGTGCAGGCACTTGCAGAGGAACCACCGATATACCCGCAACAGTTCTTCCGGAAGCTTCTCGATCTTGCTCTTGTGAGAACCAAATACAGGAACCCGATCTTCTTTAATCGCTAAAAATTAATCTTTGTAAAAACATAAATTTACTTATTGCCTTCAAATCTATTATTCATGGGTATTGACCCAACAGTATTTGTGGTGTAATAATTGATAATTGGGTATATATAATAAACTTAAAATTTTGAAATACAAGATTATATATTTTCAATTTAAAAATAGGGAAAAACAAAAGAAGATTTTCTATCAACATGATCTTTATATAAAAATGTACATGAAGATTAAATTTTATAAATTTTTTAATTTTTGTAATTTTTTTATAGATAGAAAATTACATAATCTAAAGAACCATACGAAAATAGTAAAAAAATAGTTTACAAATTTAAAGAAAATATTAAATTTTGTCACCAAGTATATTTTCATGAAAATATTATGTTATGCAGTTCAGATCATTTATTATTATTTGCACTTCTAAACAAATGCATGAATTCATATCAGGGACCCAATCGTCCTTGCAAAGCATAGACTTAATGTGATTTTCTATAGCCGTTAATGTGTAGTACGTGGTGACTGGTGGTGACTGGTGAGAAGCAATAGCAGTTGGATTAAAGAGGAATGTAAAAGAAAACACAGATAGCTATCGATATTGCAATTCCTAGATTTCTTGATGCAATGAAGAGATAATTGGGGTGTTTTTGTTCCTCTTCTGATGTAGAAAGGAGTGTGGCGGGTCAAAATGAGAAATTTATCACAGAAAGCAGTAACCAACACTAGCTGAGCCGTCACTCAAAAGCAGTAACCAACATTTGCATTAATCGTCTCTATGTTTCAATTTTGATTTATAATTAAAGAACCAAATTTCATTTGTTTATAAACATTCCAAAACGACAAACCTTTCTTTTTGAATAAAAACATGAAATTTTTCTCTTGCCAAGGAACATTTTCCAATGTATATTCTTAAAATAGTGTCATAAATAACGGTATGTGTTTGTTGGATGGATATGATACTGTTAAACAATTAATAGAAAATAATGGAAATTATCGGCCATAATCAGAAATAATCGGCCAATTAGTCAAAAAAAATCTATGATGATTTGATCACCGCAAATAATTAATTGATCTAAATAGTTGTTTTTTACAACACTCCTTGAGATATATATAGTTCATTATCCAAAATAAAAGAAATCCAGTTCTATCGTCCTAATCTCTGTTATATTTTAAGTGGAGTTTTAATATATGGTCGTTGAAAAATCCTTCATTGCAACATGCTGTAATTTTGAGGGAATAAATTAATCAAGTTTAGCTATATTTTTTTTGACAAATTCAAAACTAGAGAACCCAAGGAATTTACCATGCGCATTTGTATTAGTTCCCAACAACCACATGGGCAGTAGACTTAAACTGACTGGGTAGGTGTATTCTCCCTCTCCCTTGAAGTCAATCAACAAATCATTTGATAATTAATTAATTCTTTTATAATTACATCCAGAATGAAAAAGTAAATCCGGAATAATATGAAATATTTATAGAATCTATAGTAACATTTTTATATATTGCAATATAAAAAAAAGTTTAGCTTATATGGAAATTGAGACAAAGTAAATTAGTGGGTTTAGCTAAACTTGTGCCTCTGATTCTCAAGATAGGAGTAGGTCATAAGGTTCAACTAGCTCTAGCACCGTACAATTAGCATTAATATTAGTGCGCACGGATATTGAAACAGACCTGCACAAATTTTAATGTAATTAGCACGGATCTTGATGCAATCTAATGGTCATTTCACGCTAAATAGGTCCGATGTCATCGGGCCTACTCTGAATTCCTGATTTTCTTCACCTTTCTCTATCATGAGACATTTATATTGAAATATTTATTTCTGATACCTATCAAGTCAAAGTTTGAAAATCCCACCAGTCTCTTCAAAACAGTCATACTATCCATCTATCATGCACGTACCTTCCCTTCTTCTTCTTCTTCTCTATATCCTATAAATTCTCTCTTCCCCATCACAAATGATAACACAAACCTTTCACCTCTTTAGTTGCTCTCTCCTTCATTTAATCTATCTTCAAGCTTAATTAATTACCAAAGAGTTCAGCTATGGCTAAAGTAGAGGAGATCAGGCAAGCACAACGTGCGCAAGGCCCGGCTGCCATTTTGGCAATCGGTACAGCCAACCCCAAAAACTGTGTGTACCAGGCTGACTACCCCGACTACTACTTCCGCGTCACAAACAGTGAACATATGACGGAACTTAAAGAGAAGTTCAAGCGCATGTGTAAGTTGTACAAAATAATTAAGTTTATGTATAAAGATGTATATATCTTGCCAATTATTTTACTTTTAGTTTCTCATGATATTCTTATTGTATATTTCAGGCGATAAGTCAATGATTAAGAAGAGGTACATGCACCTGACTGAGGAGCTCTTAGCTGAAAACCCAAACATAAGCGCTTACATGGAGCCATCACTTGACGCACGTCAGGACATGGTTGTCGTGGAGGTACCGAAGCTCGGTAAAGAGGCAGCAGTCAAGGCCATCAAGGAGTGGGGCCAACCAAAATCCAAAATCACCCACTTGATTTTTTGCACCACTAGCGGTGTCGACATGCCCGGGGCTGATTACCAAGTCACCAAGCTCCTTGGACTTCGTCCGTCTGTCAACCGCTTTATGATGTACCAACAGGGCTGCTTCGCCGGTGGTACCGTGCTCCGCATGGCTAAGGACCTGGCTGAGAATAACCGTGGTGCTAGAGTTTTGGTAATTTGTTCCGAACTCACCGCCGTTACCTTCCGTGGGCCCTCAGATACCCACCTTGATTCCATGGTTGGGCAATCACTTTTCGGAGACGGTGCAGCTGCTTTGATCGTAGGTGCTGACCCCGACCCAGTGATCGAGCGGCCTTGGTTCCAGATGGTCTCAGCCGGACAAACCATCCTGCCCAACTCAGAGGGAGCCATTGATGGCCACCTCCGTGAAGTCGGTCTCACCTTCCACCTCCTCAAGGACGTACCACGGCTTATCTCGACAAACATCGAGAAAAGTCTCGTCGAGGCTTTTACTCCTCTCGGTAAGAAAACAATATATTATCCTCATAATTATATTTGTCATTAAACAAATAATAAACAATGCCAAACAAGAGATACATATGTATAGAAGGCTAATATATGTACGGTGCATGCAGGCATCAATGACTGGAACTCCATCTTTTGGATCGCACACCCAGGAGGCCCGGCAATCTTAGACCAAGTAGAGCTCAAGCTCCAGCTGCAGAAGGAGAAGATGCGTGCGACAAGGCACGTGCTGAGCGAGTACGGTAACATGTCAAGTGCATGTGTTTTGTTCATACTGGATGAGATGAGGAAGCAGTCAGTGAAGGAAGGCAAGGCCACCACCGGAGAGGGCCTCGACTGGGGAGTGCTCTTCGGATTCGGGCCGGGCCTCACTGTCGAGACCGTTGTTTTGCGCAGCGTTCCCATCGAAGCCCCGACACACTGAGAGAAAACAGCCCTAGATACACATACATATATATATTATGTGTGTTTACAGTTGAATTGAAATTAATTAGTTTATCGGTTATTATGACCCATTTTTTTTAATTTTTTTTCAATTGCTGTTCACTTAGATGAATTTATTTCTACGTTCTCTTTTGCACGGCAAGAACAGTTATCAAAGAATTTAATTATCTTAAATGTTTTGGTGTATAAATATATTTCTTTTTAATCATCCCATGTCCAAACAACATAAATATTTTTGAAGATGATTTTTTCTTCATTTTAATAAAATAATACCAATACATACCAATTTATCTTGTTCATTTAGAAGGCTGCATATTTAATCAATATCATAACCATGTAATTAGCGAGCTGAGAGCAGAAGATCGAAGCCCAAGCCGAAATTGAGTCGAGCAATCAAAATCAAATTATATCATAAATAGTTTCCGTCTTTTAACCATAATGATTTTAAGATGGGGTGTCTTCAAAATATTTAATAAATAAATTCAAAAGTGTTGTGAATGTAACTGTTTCTATTTTTACCAAATACGAATATTAGAAATTGAGTAGACATTTTTGCCTTAGGTTTATTTCTTAAAAAATTCAATAATATCAAAATCTTGTTCGAGGGACAATCAGTAGTCAACCATTTTATAATCTTTTACTTTGTTTTGTTTGAGGACAAACAAAAGTTTAACCTTAGGGGTGTGATGATAATCAAACATATCGTGAAAATCACTATTTTTTCTTACGATAAATGGTGAAAAACGAATACAAAGTAGTATTTTTTTTTTCAATTTATTTATTGCAAATGTGTTTTTGAGTCATTTTAGTAGGTTTTGGAGAAAGTTGCGTATTTAGGCCAAAAACAGAGCAAAAATGTCATTTTTGGACGATTATTGAAGATGATATCAAATCAGGATATTAAATGGTGTATGCGACAACTTACACGATGTGCACAACATACCCAAAGGCCGCTCGATCCGGAAACTCAATCCGTGGACTGTCCCTCCAAACCGTTCGATCGATTGATCTCAGCCATAGATTGAACTTTCATGTGGAGGCCAACTTTCTGACATTCGACGCTATTTTTAGATAAAGTTTTCTAGAAGCAACGCTAATTTTGGAGTGCTATTTTTAGCCGAAACATGTTAGATCATAGATGAAACCCATACAGGGGCGGAAGGTAGTAGTACCAAAGGTGGCTGAGGAAATCCCAAGATTTTCATTTTTTTTTAACCAACGCCTAGAAAATTTACTAATTTTTTTATTTTATATGTCTCAACCCCTATGATAATACAAAAATGTAGAGGGTTTATATATAAAAGTAATACTACCTTCATTTATTTTGGTTTTCAAACCTATCAAGTCACGTCACCGAGCAGGGGCGGAGCCAGAATTTTAAGCTATGGAGGTCAAACATGAATGGAGGTTAAGTATATAAAAAATTTCTACTACGAATGGGGTCAATTTCATCTTATTCATAATATTTTAATTTAAATTATATTAAAAATAGAGTACAAATAAAAAAAAATTGCAAATGAATGAGAGTCAATTGACCCCCCCTTCATTGTATGTAGCTCCGCCTCTGTCACCGAGTGAATGAATATATCTCATTGTTTAATATAGAAAGGTACAAAATAAAATAGGAAAAAGACTGCACATCACAGTTACTGGAAAAAAAAAGTTATTGTAATTTAAAGAGCGAAAAAAGAAGTTATGCTCATGTTTGGTTGTGGAGTAAGTAGTAGAGTAAGTAGTGGAGTAAGCCCTCTACTCCATCTTTGAGGAGTCAAACACGAAGTGAATTTGAAGAAGTAAGATAGAGTAACATTTGAGTTAATCTGGATTAAGTTACTACACATATCTAAGTGAGATAGGTGGAGTAACTTATTCTACATGTGAGTTCCGCAGTTAGAGTAACATCATGTTATAATTTTTTCTTTTCATCAACTTACTCCATCAAACTCTAACCAAAGATGATTATATTAATCTGCCTTAGCTCGGAGTAAAAAATTTAATTCAGAGTAACTTTACCCCACAACCAAACATGACCTATAAGAATAGAAAACATAAAAAAAAAGGGTAGTGACGGATTAAAAAGCAAGTAAGCAACAAATTAGTTTCTGCGATTAGAAAAATTCAAAGTAAGAAAGATAAAATGAGCGCTTCTATTGACGGATTTTCTATATATTTAAACCTCTCTATGCGTCTTCATCATAATTTAAATATTTAAATTCTTCTCATAGCCAGAAGAGTCAATCTCAAGCTTTTGTCCAACTAATAAGAACAATATGTGTGCTTCATTACAATTTCTTATGTATAATGTATCAAATTCATCTATTCTTTAATTACTTTGTTTCTCACCTCACCTCTTTTCCTTTTTTTACGGAAAAGAAGAAAAATAATTATAATTATTGTATTATTCTTTCAATATAATTATGGAGTTTGACCTTTTAGGAAAGAATAAGCCTCAATTTAAATAATATAAAAAATATGTTAATTATTGTAAATAACGGTATGTACGGATATGGTACTGATAAATAAATAATAAGAAATAATTAAAATTATTGGCCATAATTGAAAATAATTGACTAATTAGTCAAAAAAATTCAGAACGGTTTGATCACCGTCAATGACTAATTGACATAAACAGACGTTCATTATAACACAGCTTGAGATATAGTTCATTAACTAGAACAAGGATATATGATCCACTCCTTTATACTTATTTATGTTTCTCTTGAATTTCATTGGCCAAACAAAGAAATCAGTTCTATCGTCCAAATCTCTGTTATATTTTAAGTGGAGTTTTAACATATGGTCGTTCAAAAATCTTTCATTGCAACATGCTGTAATTTTTGGGGAATAAATTAATCAAGTTTAGCTAAATTTTTTTTTGACTAATTCAAACCTAGAGAACCCATGGAATTTATCATGCGCATTTGTATTAGTTCCCAACAACCACATGGGGAATACACTAATTTAAACTGACTGGGTAGGTGTATTCTCTCGCCCTCTTGAAGTCAATCAAGAAATCATTTGATAATTAATTAATTCTTTTATAATTACATCCAGAATGAAAAAATAAATCCAGAATAATATGAAACCTTCATAGAATCTATAGTAACATTTTTATATATTACAATATATAAAAAAAAGTTTAGCTTATATGGAAATTGAGACAAAGTAAATTAGTAGGTTTAGCTAAATTTGTGCCTCGGATTATCAAGATGGTAATCGGACCTACTTTAAGGTTCAATTAGCTCTATTAGCTCTAGCACTGTACGATTAACATTAATATTAGTGCACATTGATATTGAAACAGACCTGCACAGATTTCAATGAAATTAGCACGGATCTTGATGCAATCGAATAGTCATTCCACGCATCGTACTAAATAGGTCAGATGGCATCGGACCTACTCTGAATTCCTGATTTTCTTCACCTTTCTCTATCATGAGACATTTATATTGAAATATTTATTTCTGATACCTATCAAGTCAAAGTTTGAAAATCCCACCAGTCTCTTCAAAACTGTCATACTATCCATCTATCATGCACGTACCTTCCCTTCTTCTTCTTCTTCTTCTCTATATCCTATAAATTCTCTCTTCCCCATCACAAATGATAACACAAACCTTTCACCTCTTTAGTTGCTCTCTCCTTCATTTAATCTATCTTCAAGCTTAATTAATTAACAAAGAGTTCAGCTATGGCTAAAGTAGAGGAGATCAGGCAAGCACAACGTGCGCAAGGCCCGGCTGCCATTTTGGCAATCGGTACAGCAAACCCCAAAAACTGTGTGTACCAGGCTGACTACCCCGACTACTACTTCCGCGTCACAAACAGCGAACATATGACGGAACTTAAAGAGAAGTTCAAGCGCATGTGTAAGTTGTACAAAATAATTAAGTTTATGTATGAAGATGTATATATCTTTTGCTTATTATTTTAGTTTTAGTTTCTCATGATATTCTTATTGTATATTTCAGGCGATAAGTCAATGATCAAGAAGAGGTACATGCACCTGACTGAGGAGCTCTTAGCTGAAAACCCAAACATAAGCGCCTACATGGAGCCGTCACTTGACGCACGTCAGGACATGGTTGTCGTGGAGGTACCGAAGCTCGGTAAAGAGGCAGCAGTCAAGGCCATCAAGGAGTGGGGCCAACCAAAATCCAAAATCACCCATTTGATCTTTTGCACCACCAGTGGTGTCGACATGCCCGGGGCTGATTACCAAGTTACAAAGCTCCTTGGACTTCGTCCGTCCGTCAACCGCTTTATGATGTACCAACAGGGTTGCTTCGCCGGTGGTACCGTGCTCCGCATGGCTAAGGATCTGGCTGAGAATAACCGTGGTGCTAGAGTTTTGGTAATTTGTTCCGAACTCACCGCCGTTACCTTCCGTGGGCCCTCAGATACCCACCTTGACTCCATGGTAGGGCAATCACTTTTCGGAGACGGTGCAGCTGCTTTGATCGTAGGTGCTGACCCCGACCCAGTAATGGAGCGGCCTTGGTTCCAGATGGTCTCAGCCGGACAAACCATCCTGCCCAACTCAGAGGGAGCCATTGATGGCCACCTTCGTGAAGTCGGTCTCACCTTCCACCTCCTCAAGGACGTACCACGGCTTATCTCAACAAACATCGAGAAAAGTCTCGTCGAGGCTTTTGCTCCTCTCGGTAAGAAAACAATATATTATCCTCATAATTATACTTGTCATTAAACAAATAATAAACAATATATGCCAAACAAGAGATACATATGTATACAAGGCTAATATATGTACGATGCATGCAGGCATCAATGACTGGAACTCCATCTTTTGGATCGCACACCCAGGAGGCCCGGCGATCTTAGACCAAGTAGAGCTCAAGCTCCAGCTGCAGAAGGAGAAGATGCGTGCGACAAGGCACGTGCTGAGCGAGTATGGTAACATGTCAAGCGCCTGTGTTTTGTTCATATTGGATGAGATGAGGAAGCAGTCGGTGAAGGAAGGCAAGGCCACCACCGGAGAGGGCCTCGACTGGGGAGTGCTCTTCGGATTCGGGCCAGGCCTCACTGTCGAGACCGTCGTTTTGCGCAGCATTCCCATCGAAGCCCCGGCACACTGAGAGAAAACAGCCCAGGATACATATATTGACCCGGCACATTAAAATTAAATAGTTTATCGGTTATATCGACCCATTTATTTTTATTGAATTTATTTCTCCCTTCTTTTGGAGGGCAATAACAGTTATCAAAGAATTTATTTCTCCCTTCTCTTTTTGTGATCTTTTATCATAAATGTTGTGATCTATAAATATATTGTTTTAAATTATCCCATCTCTATATAACATAAATTATTTTGAAGACGATTTTTTCTTCATTTTAATAAAATAATACCAGTACGTACCAAATTATCTAGTTCATTTAGAAGGCTGAATATTTAATCAATATCATAACCATGTGGCGAGCTCGAAAATAATTTGAAAAAGAACACCTTGCAATCAGCTCGCTTAACTTATTTTTAAACCGAAATTGAATCGAGCAATCAAATTCAAGAGAGCTGAGAGTAGAAGCCTAAATTGAATCCATCAATCAAACTCGAAATTCAAACGAACTGTTATTAAATTGTTCGTTCCAAAGTCGTGAAAAACTGAGCCTTCAATTTTGACAAATCGATTTCAGCCCTTTCGTTCTAAATTTCTTTAAGAAAGGGTAAAATTTCTGTATGTTATGGGTTATTTAAGAAGATCGACATATAATCCTATTTGTTTTATTTTTGGTGAATTTACGTACATAACTTACTTTCATTATACTTGTCTATACATGAGTTAGATAGGACAAAAGGAAAAAAAAATGATAAAGGGAAGGGATACAAGAATGAAGCAATAGTACAGTTGGTTAGAAAAATGTTTTAAAACTGTTGAATACTCAAAGATGGAGAATTTGAGCTACTCTCACCACTTTGTAGTTGATGTGAAGATTTAAAAAAAAATAGATAATGGTAAGAGATACAATAGGTATTTTTTAAATTTCTGAAATGTCAGTTTTAAATTGAATTTATTTTAATTAGAATTAACACAATCAAATCATATACGAGAAAATATGAGAAAATTTTAAATTTAGATAGGATAAATTAATTCAATATCGAAGAATTGATGGGGACGTACACTTTTGATGGCATGCACCCAATTTGTCATTACTCTTTATGATAGCATTCTGTCTTAACTACTATGAATATAAAAAATTATACGAGAGTTTGGAAAACATTATATTCCAAATTAATTAAAAAAATCGCTACGAGAGTTTGGAAAACATTATATTCCAAATTAATTAAAAAAATCGCTAGTAAATTTAAAATCACCATATAATATTTAGATATTGGAGAAAACCACAAGGAGTTATTCCAAATTTCATATAAACAGACATATCTCTACCAAATTATTTCAACTGATCTTCATCACGTAGTAAAATAAATCATTTATAGTTGGTGCACCAAATAGCTAAGCGGACCATATATGCGCTATATTATATTAAAATGAAATATTAAATTATTGTTTTAAATAAAAAAAAATTAGAAATTGAATTTGAATAATAAAAAATTGAATTTGTTTGAGTTATTAACTATAATTAGCATTGTTGTCAAGGGTATGTATTCTAAAAGGTTCTTCAAAATTAGTTGTCAGTGTAACATATTAGTTTTAGGGATCTGACTAACTGTATTCAAGGTTCTATACTCGTTTTTTATCCAAACCATCATTTTACTAGCGCGAATACTATAAAATTCTATATTTTATACTGTATACAACACTAGCAAATCATATATAATATGTAATTAAACTTTCTCACAACATCAACTTTTGCAACTTCCCAACTTTTTATACCTGTTGTACTTTGTACTTTCACTGTTGCTGTACTTTCATTGTTAACTGTACTTATTGTACTTTAAAACGTGTCAACTTGTGTACTTTTACCCTTGTACAAGTTTTGAGAACAGAAAACCTCCAAAAAATGCAACAACAAAAAAATTCAATATGATTTTTTTTCAAATTTTTTTCAAATATTAATGTATGCATCTATATCATGTAAAATAACACTATGCATAAAGTAAAACAAATCTATGTGTACTATAAAGCTTACATATGAATACTGTAAAACTTGATTCAAATTGCAAAAATAATAAATCCAAACTATAAAAGATGAATATTGTAAAACTTAAATATGTACACTATAAAACATGAATACTATCAAATAGATTATAACAAACATAACTATTTCAAAACATATTGTTCAACTAAATACAAATATTTTGTTCAACAAAACACAACTGTTCTAAAATATAAACACATTGTTCAACAAAATATAATTATTCCAACAAATTTCTTATTTCATAACTCTCTGGTGCACATTATTTGGATGTGTAAGAAGCTTCATAATCAGAATTAGACGTTCCTTACAAATATCCTCCTGAAAAAAATAAAACAAGACAAGAGTTACCAGGCTGTAGAACATAAATATTGTAAAAATTAAAGATATAAAAAACAAAATTTACACATGAAAACTATAAACATGAATACTGTAAAAATTGAAGTTGTAAACTGCAAAACATACACATGAAACTGTAAAAAATGAAGATGTAAACTACAAAACTTACATATGAAAACTATAAAACATGAGTACTGTAAGAACTTCAGATGTAAACAACAAAACTTAAAAATACAAACTATAAAACTCTTAAATTGCTTGTATCATACATATGCTAACTATAAAATATGAATACTGTAAAAATTAAAATGTAAACAACAAAACTTACACATGAAAACTATAAAACATGATTACATGAATACTATAAAAATTGAAAATGTAATCTGTAAAAACTCTAGATGTAAACTACAAAACTTACACATGAAAAATATAAAATATGAATACTGTACAAATTGAAGTTGTAAATTGTAAAAACTCCAAATATAAATAATAAAACTTTAAATACATACTATAAAACTGTTAAATTACATTTATCATACAGATGCTAATATAAAACATGAATACTGAAAAAAAAAAATTGAAGATATAAACTACAAAACTTACATATGAAAACTATAAAACATAAATACTGTAAAAATTCTAGATGTAAACTACAAAAATTAAAGATACAAACTGTAAAACTAAAAAATTACCTATGTGAAAGTCTGAGGTGTCCTAGTGATAAGATTATAGACAATACGCAAAATAAAAATAATTAAGAATCTCGGATCTAACTATGTTAGATCTAGTGCAAGAATTTTGTACCACAACATAAAAAGTAGTTCTGTCTCGATGACCAATAAAAAGGTAAACATAAAATAATCGAAGAAATAATAAAAATCAGAACTATAGACAAAGAAAGATTCAATCAAGTGATTACACAGAGATTCTCTAATTCAGATTGGAGATCGGATGCTAGTACCTTGATTCTTAGATCGAGCACTAGTGGAGCCAATTGGAAAATAAAATGATAAATCTAAAACGCAATATCTCATGATCCAATC
Source organism: Carex cristatella (assembly GCA_024447775.1). Taxonomy (NCBI): domain Eukaryota; kingdom Viridiplantae; phylum Streptophyta; class Magnoliopsida; order Poales; family Cyperaceae; genus Carex; species Carex cristatella. Next base: position 3,431,312 of record JAJHPF010000023.1, on the reverse strand, counting down.
AGATTATGCTATTTGCCTAGGTGATATAAGGAAAGAAAGTAAAGATTTTTATATAGTTCAAGATCCTTTGTAATATGATCGAAGAAATAGTCCAAAAAAAAAAGGATGAATAAAAAAAGGGAATCCATTGTACAGAGAGAACCAAAAATAACTTATGGTTCTCTTCTCTTTAATCGCCTTTGAGTACGTCTCTCACCACTTCAGCCTTCTCTTCTCCCTATGTCTGATCTCTCTTTTTCACTAAAAGATGGACATCCTATGCTCGTAACAGGTTTAAATAAATGGAGCTCATCCATATCGGAAGAGATAGATTCCCCTTTTATTGGGTGGGAATTGTGCCGTTAAATCAGTGGGACCGTTATTCGTTAATTAATATTAATGACAGTTAAATCCAATCGGATAGGGAGTGGGTAAAAAGCAGGAACAACGAAAACAATTATTAAAACAATTATTTTTTAATAAGAAAACAGTTTCTCTAGTTATAGAACTGAAGTTTTATATAAACTAAAACAATTATTTTTTAATAAAATATTTTTATAACAAGATACTGATTCGTACACAGTGCATTGAATAACAGCTGTAATATAAACTGGTTAGATATCTTGTGGATATATAAAATTGAGTTATTCGTTTTCCGAGATGGTGTTTTCTGATCATAAGTGAAAAAGACTTGAAAATTAAAATTGATATGAACAATATGATTTTCATATATAAAAATATACATGAAAAAAAATAATTTGTTACTATTTTTTTAGACAGGTAGAAAATCATCTTATCTAAAATATTTAGAATCATTAAAAAAAATAACGAATTCTATTATATCCGTTGAGTTGATGTTATAATATATGGTCCTTGAAATAAAATCTTTCATTACTATATCCTGTAATTTTTGGGGAAATAAATTAATCAGGTTTAGCTAAATTGTTTTTACTAATTTAAAAGTAGAGAACGCATAAAATTTGTTTTAGTTCCTAACAACCACAGTCGTTACGTACTGATAACAAACAACTAATTGTAATTTAACACATGGGGATATTAGACTTAGACTGGGTAGCTCTCTCTCTCTCTCTCTCTCTCTGTTTTTAATTTGACATCCCACAAGTCTCTTCAAATTAAACAGTCTTCAAATCCAGAGAAAATTTATAATAAAATATTTATTTCGGGTACCTACAAGTCAAAGTTTGAAAATCCCACCAGTCTCTTCAAAACTGTCATACGTACTAATGCACCTTCCCTTATTCTTCCCTATATCCTATAAATTCTCTCTTCTCCACTACAAATCATAACACAAACCATTCACCTCCTTAATTGATATCTCCTTCATTTAATATTTCTTCAAGCTTAATTAATTAGCAAAGAGTTCAACTATGGCTAAAATAGAGGAGATCAGGCAAGCACAACGTGCGCAAGGCCCGGCTGCCATTTTGGCAATCGGTACAGCCAACCCCAAAAACTGTGTGTACCAGGCTGACTACCCCGACTACTACTTCCGCGTCACAAACAGCGAACATATGACGGAACTTAAAGAGAAGTTCAAGCGCATGTGTAAGTTGTACAAAATAATTAAGTTTATGTATGAAGATGTATATATCTTTGGCTTATTATTTTAGTTTTAGTTTCTCATGATATTCTTATTATATATTTCAGGCGATAAGTCAATGATCAAGAAGAGGTACATGCACCTGACTGAGGAGCTCTTAGCTGAAAACCCGAACATAAGCGCTTACATGGAGCCATCACTTGACGCACGTCAGGACATGGTTGTCGTGGAGGTACCGAAGCTCGGTAAAGAGGCAGCAGTCAAGGCCATTAAGGAGTGGGGCCAACCAAAATCCAAAATCACCCACTTGATTTTTTGCACCACTAGTGGTGTCGACATGCCCGGGGCTGATTACCAAGTTACAAAGCTCCTTGGACTTCGTCCGTCTGTCAACCGCTTTATGATGTACCAACAGGGTTGCTTCGCCGGTGGTACCGTGCTCCGCATGGCTAAGGACCTGGCTGAGAATAACCGTGGTGCTAGAGTTTTGGTAATTTGTTCCGAACTCACTGCCGTTACCTTCCGTGGGCCCTCAGATACCCACCTTGACTCCATGGTAGGGCAATCACTTTTCGGAGACGGTGCAGCTGCTTTGATCGTAGGTGCTGACCCCGACCCTGTAATGGAGCCGCCTTGGTTCCAGATGGTCTCAGCCGGACAAACCATCCTGCCCAACTCAGAGGGAGCCATTGATGGCCACCTCCGTGAAGTCGGTCTCACCTTCCACCTCCTCAAGGACGTACCACGGCTTATCTCGACAAACATCGAGAAAAGTCTCGTCGAGGCTTTTACTCCTCTTGGTAAGAAAACAATATATTATATATCCTCATATATATTTGTCATTAAACAAATAATAAACAATGGCAAAGAAGAGATACATATGTATACAAGGTTAATATATGTGCGGTGCATGCAGGCATCAATGACTGGAACTCCATCTTTTGGATCGCACACCCGGGAGGCCCGGCGATCTTAGACCAAGTAGAGCTCAAGCTCCAGCTACAGAAGGAGAAGATGCGTGCGACAAGGCACGTGCTGAGCGAGTACGGTAACATGTCAAGTGCATGTGTTTTGTTCATACTGGATGAGATGAGGAAGCAGTCGGTGAAGGAAGGCAAGGCCACCACCGGAGAGGGCCTCGACTGGGGAGTGCTCTTCGGATTCGGGCCGGGCCTCACTGTCGAGACCGTTGTTTTGCGCAGCGTTCCCATCGAAGCCCCGACACACTGAGATAAATTAATTAGTTTATTGGTTGACCGCATTTATTTTCATTTTTTTTTTATAATTATACGTAATTAAGAAATTGGAAATACCGAAGCAGTGCAATTTTACAGTTGCTGTTCGCACGGCAAGAAAGAATTTATTTCTCCCTTCTCTTTTGGTGATCTTTTATCATAAATGTTGTGCTGTATAAATATATTGATTTTAATTATCCCATCTCTAAATAACATAAATATGTTTTCCTTATTTTATTAAAATAATACCAATACATACCAAATTATCCAGTTCATTTAGAAGGCGCACTGCATATTTAGGCCCAAAAGAAAGAAAAAGAAATGTCATTTTAGGACGATTATTGAAGATAATATCAAATCAGAATATTACATGACGTATGCAACAACTTACACAAAGTGTGCAACATTTAAAATAGCGAAATTCTATTAAAATAAATTTAGTCATGAAGCTGTGCAGGTTCCCCCTATGCCGCATGCGGCATACCTAGAGGCCGCTCAATCTGTGAACTCAATTCATGGATTGTCCCTCCAAACTATTTGATCGATTGATCTCAGTCATAGATTGAACTTTCATGTGGAGGCCGACTTTCTGACATTCGATGTTATTTTTAGATAAAGTCTTTGAGAAAGCAACACTGTTTTGGAGTGCTATTTTTAGCCGAAACATGCTAGATCATGGGTGAAACCCATACAGGGACAAAAGGTAGTAGTACCCACCTTTGGCTAAGGAAACCCAAAATTTTCAATTTTAAGAAGTGCCTAGAAAATTTACTATTTTTTTTATTTTATGTCTCATCCCCTGTGATAATACAAAAATGTACGAGAGTTTATATATAAAAGTAACATTAACTTCATTTGTTTTGATTTTCAAACCTATTAGATCACCTGAGTGAATGAATGAAAACATCTCATTGTTTAATATAGAAAGGTACACAATAAAATAGGAAGAAAGACAATGTGCACATAGGGGTGCTAATGAGCTAAGGTTCGGCTCAGATTCGGCTCGACTCATTTAGATAAACATACTTGGCTCGGTCTGACTCGGCTCGATTTGGAAAGAAAAAGCTCGACTCGGCTCATAATAATACTTGACTCGGCTCGACTCGGCTCGCGAGCCAAACCCAACAAAGTAGTTATAATAGAACTTGACATTTTCATATGATCTAAATCTTTTGCTACAACAATACTGTGTAATTGTAAATTATGGAGATGTATTATATTTGAAGTCAAAATATGCTGCCTCAAGGAAAGTGCGATGCATTACTTTCTTTATATGAGCAAGTATAATATAATTTTGTTTGTACAATATATATATTTTTTAATTGCGCACTGTATCAAGAAAAATGACACTATTAACAAGCCCATTATCTGAAAGATATGTGCGTATGGGGGACAAACTTGGGTCCGATGCCCATCGGACTCAAACTAAGTGCGATGGGTTCCAAAACCGTCTAAATTGCTTTAAGATATGTGCGTATTGCTTGAATATTCATGCACAATTACTTCAAATTTCAAAAAAATTCAAATTTTAATTTTTTGTCAAATTTGAAATTTGAAAAAAAAATTAAAATTTGGAAAACTTTGAAATTTGAAAAAAAAAATTTGGATCTTGTCTGCACGATTTTTAAATTGAATCGGATGGACCAAATTGAGAGAAGAGGTTGGGGTTTTGGAAATTAAAATCAAATTTAATTTTGAAATTTGAAATTTGAAATCGGTGAAAAAAATCTTAATTGTACTCTATGTTTAATATGAATGTTATTTACATGATATAGTTAGTTTATTACTCTATTTTTTTATATATTGTAATCTCTTTAAACATGAAAAAACTCGGCTCGTGAGTCGAGCCGAGTGTTTACATGAGCCGAGCCGAGTCGAGTTTGAGCTTTTTTTAGTTTCGAGTCCGATTCGTTATGAAATATTGAGCCACTCAACTCATAGATTAGCGAGCCGGCTCGACTCATTAGCAGCCCTATGTGCACATCACGGTTACCGAAAAAAAGTTATTGTAATTTTAGAAGAGTGAAAAAAGAAGTTAAGGTCATGTTTAGTTGTGGAGTAATTATTAGAGCAAACCCTCTATTCCATCTTGGAGGAGTTAAACGAGAAATAAATTTGGAGTAAGATAAAGTAAAATTTGAGTTAATTCAAATTAAGTTACTCCACCTACCTTTAATTATTTTGTTTCTCACCTCACCTCTTTTTTCTTTTTTACGGAAAAGATGAAAAATAATTATAATTATTGTATTATTTTTTCAATATTATGGAGTTTGACATTTTAGGAAAGAATCTGCCTAAATTTAAATAATATAAAAAATATGTTGTTTAATATGCTATTTTTTTTTTTGTTAAACATGTCATTTATTAGTGTTTGTTAATTATTGTAATTTTTCTAAAATCAAATACTGAAGAATCATATTATTTTTTATTTTATATAAATTTCAATTTTTATTATAATATTTTTTAAGTATATAATGTTTAGTCGGTTAGCCACTCTGTATTGAGTTCCGCTTCTGACCCGATATCTCCATGATGTCTACTACTCTCACTGCTATTTAAAAAAGACTATAAATACCTCTCTTGCAACAGTCCTTTCAGAAGCTTCTCGACCTCGCTCTCGTGAGAACCAAATACAGGAACCCGATCTTCTTTAATCGCAAGAATTAATCTTTGTAAAAACATAAATTTACGTATCGCCTTCAAATCTATTATTCATGAGTATTGACCCAACAGTATTTGTGTGGTAATAATTGATAATTGGGTATATATAATATACTTAAATTTTTAAATACAAGGTTGGATATTTTCAATTTAAAAATAAGGAAAAACAAAAGAAGATTTCTACATAATATATGGTTCAACGTGATCATTCATCATTATATAAAAATGTACATTAGGATTATATTTTATAATATTTTTATTCTTGTAATTTTTTTTATAGATAGAAAATTACATAATATAAAGATTTTAAACCATCCAAAAGTAGTAAAAAAAAAATTGTATACAAATTGAAAGAAAATATTAAATTTTGTCACCCAGTATATTTACATGTAAATATTATGTTATGCAGTTCAGATCTCTGTTATATTTTAAGTGGAGTTTTAATATATGGTCGTTGAAGAATCCTTCATTGCAACATGCTGTAATTTTGGGGGAATAAATTAATCAAGTTTAGCTATATTTTTTTTGACAAATTCAAAACTAGAGAACCCAAGGAATTTACCATGCGCATTTGTATTAGTTCCCAACAACCACATGGGGAGTAGACTTAAACTGACTGGGTAGGTGTATTCTCCCTCTCCCTTGAAGTCAATCAACAAATCATTTGATAATTAATTAATTCTTTTATAATTACATCCAGAATGAAAAAGTAAATCCGGAATAATATGAAATATTTATAGAATCTATAGTAACATTTTTATATATTGCAATATAAAAAAAAGTTTAGCTTATATGGAAATTGAGACAAAGTAAATTAGTAGGTTTAGCTAAATTTGTGCCTCTGATTCTCTGCACCTTTCTCTATCATAAGTAAATTTATAATGAAATATTAATTTCTGGTACCAAACAAATCACAGTTAAACATTAGCGGTAAAACCATAAAATAACAGTGAAAGTTTAAACATTAGCGGTAAAAGCATTAACCTTAACAAAACCAAGTCAAAGTTTGAACATCCCATGCACCAGTCTCTTCAAAACAGTCATACTATCCATCTACCATGCACCTTCCCTTCGTCTTCTATATCCTATAAATTCTCTCTTCTCCATTACATAAATCATAAAACAAACCTTTCACCTCTTTAGTTCCTCTCTCCTTCATTTAATCTTTCTTCAAGCTTAATTAATTAGCAAAGAGTTCAGCTATGGCTAAAGTAGAGGAGATCAGGCAAGCACAACGTGCGCAAGGCCCGGCTGCCATTTTGGCAATCGGTACAGCCAACCCCAAAAACTGTGTGTACCAGGCTGACTACCCCGACTACTACTTCCGTGTCACAAACAGCGAACATATGACGGAACTTAAAGAGAAGTTCAAGCGCATGTGTAAGTTGTACAAAATAATTAAGTTTATGTATGAAGATGTATATATCTTTGGCTTATTATTTTAGTTTTAGTTTCTCATGATATTCTTATTGTATATTTCAGGCGATAAGTCAATGATCAAGAAGAGGTACATGCACCTGACTGAGGAGCTCTTAGCTGAAAACCCGAACATAAGCGCCTACATGGAGCCGTCACTTGACGCACGTCAGGACATGGTTGTCGTGGAGGTACCGAAGCTCGGTAAGGAGGCAGCAGTCAAGGCCATCAAGGAGTGGGGCCAACCAAAATCCAAAATCACCCACTTGATTTTTTGCACCACTAGCGGTGTCGACATGCCCGGGGCTGATTACCAAGTCACCAAGCTCCTTGGACTTCGTCCGTCTGTCAACCGCTTTATGATGTACCAACAGGGCTGCTTCGCCGGTGGTACCGTGCTCCGCATGGCTAAGGACCTGGCTGAGAATAACCGTGGTGCTAGAGTTTTGGTAATTTGTTCCGAACTCACCGCCGTTACCTTCCGTGGGCCCTCAGATACCCACCTTGACTCCATGGTCGGGCAATCACTTTTCGGAGATGGTGCAGCTGCTTTGATCGTAGGTGCTGACCCCGACCCGGTGATCGAGCGGCCTTGGTTCCAGATGGTCTCAGCCGGACAAACCATCCTGCCCAACTCAGAGGGAGCCATTGATGGCCACCTCCGTGAAGTCGGTCTCACCTTCCACCTCCTCAAGGACGTACCACGGCTTATCTCGACAAACATCGAGAAAAGTCTCGTCGAGGCTTTTACACCTCTTGGTAAGAAAACAATATATTATCCTCATAATTATTTTTGTCGTTAAACAAATATTAAACAATGGAAAACAAAAGATACATATGTATACAAGGCTAATATATGTACGTTGCATGCAGGCATCAATGACTGGAACTCCATCTTTTGGATCGCTCACCCGGGAGGCCCGGCGATCTTAGACCAAGTAGAGCTCAAGCTCCAGCTGCAGAAGGAGAAGATGCGTGCGACAAGGCACGTGTTGAGCGAGTACGGCAACATGTCAAGCGCCTGTGTTTTGTTCATACTGGACGAGATGAGGAAGCAGTCGGTGAAGGAAGGCAAGGCCACCACCGGAGAGGGCCTCGATTGGGGAGTGCTCTTCGGATTCGGGCCGGGCCTTACGGTCGAGACCGTCGTTTTGCGCAGCATTCCCATCGAAGCCCCGGCACACTGAGAGAAAACAGCTCTGGATACATATATTGACCCGGCACATTAAAATTAAATAGTTTATCGGTTATATTGACCCATTTATTTTAAAAAAAATTATAGTTGCTGTTCACTAAGGTTAATTTATTTCTCCCTTCTTTAGAAGACAAGAACAGTTATCAAAGATTTTATTTCTCCCTTCTCTTTTGGTGTTCTTTTATCATAAATGTTGTGATCTATATATATATATATTTTTTTTTTTAAATTATCCCATCTCTAAATAACATAAATATTTTTTAAGAGGATTTTTTCTTCATTTTAATAAAATAATACCAATACATACCAATTTATCTTGTTCATTTAGAAGGGTGCATATTTAATCAATATCATAACCCTGAGGCTCGCTCGAAAATAATTTGAAAAAGAACACCTTGCAATCAACTCGTTTAACTTAATTTTAAACCGAAATTGAATCGAGCAATCAAATTCAAGAGAGCTACCAGAAGCCGAAATTGAATCCAGCAATCAAACTCGAAATTCAAACGAAATGTTATTAAATTGTTTGGGCCCTAGAACAAGCCCAAGCCCAAGATCAAATCCAGTAGATAAGGAGGCCTTATGCTCCGTTCTAATGTCGTAAAAAACTGAGCCTTCAATTTTGACAAATCGATTTCAGCCCTTCGTTCTAAATTTCTTTAATAAAATAAAGGGTAAAATTATCTATATGCATGGGGTTATTAAAGAAGATCGACATATAATCCTATTTGTTATATTTTTGGTGAAACTAGGTACATTGCTAGAAATAACTTGCATTCATGTGTGATTATTCCGATCAAGAGTTTTTTTTACATTCTTGCAATAATCTAGTAGTACATTGCTAGCAGGGGCGGACCAGCATAGTTTGTGGGGGGGGCGCCGCCCCCTCTTGATTTTGAGTTTTAGTGAAGATTTATCGGTTCCGACTGGTTTTGTCTTTCCCCCCCCCCCCCCCCCGGATTAAATTTATAGTTAAAAGTAAAATAAATTTCTTGAAATATGATTGGTAATTATAATTATAAGTCAGAATATCATAAATTACAAGTCAGAGCATTATAAAATATAAGTTAAAGTATTATTTTTTATGAAATACCTAATTAGTTAATGGGTTTAAATCTGATTAGCTATTTAAACCCGATTCGATATTTTTTTTGCTCCCCCCTCCCCCCCCACGAAAATCTTGGATCCGCCCCTGATTGCTAGACATACTAATCGTGGTAAAATACATTGCTAGACATACTATTTTTGTTTTTTTTCAGTCAAATTTGATTTTTGTTTCTAAGTCTATGATTATTCCGATTAAGAGTTTTAATTAATTGGCAAATCTATAGTTGCATGTGTGTGGTGCCGCAATAATTGTACAATTATTTTTGTTTATCAATTATTTTGGAATATTTGTTCTAATTACAAAATTTTAAGTTACCCACATATTGAATTCTTATATACTGCTATTATTCATGTTGTTGTGATTTATGATAAAATTATGTGTTTAAAAGGAGACATCAAATAAATAGAAATGTATCTATCTCCAGGAACAAAACATTTGCAAGGGTAAGCCCATGCAATTAATGAGAGTTGACAATACAGACTATTTACATGCGCAAGATAGTGGAGTATTTACATAGGCCTTTCATAAAATATAATATAAACGGGTGGTTATGTATTTATTTGGGTATGGGGTTAAGTAGTAGCATGAACCTTTAATAAAATATAATATCTAACATGTGTCTAAGTAATTGCTTAGGTAGGGAATTGAGTTGTTGCATGGACCTCTAATTAATTATAATATCTGACTTTCATAATGTATTTACATGAGCAGATATAAATCATTTGCATAGTTGTACATCACACAATTCCATGCGCGATAATTTACATGGGACTACCTTTGTAACAAGTCAAATGATTCTAAAAATGTCATTTCTTTTGCAAGGGCTATCCTCCCCTTAAAAAACCTAGTGATGTTCATATAATAAACTCAGATTCTAGTAGTAATTTGTCTATAATATTTCCTATCACAATTTTTCTTTTTTGTAACCTACAAATAACTAACTTCAATATATGAAATACTCTTAGATTTAATTTGTTAACATAGAATAAGGCCATCCATGAGCGAAAAGAAATATTATTTAAAATTATATTTCATCGATGTCACAACCAACAATAGTCCTTATATATACATGAGTTACATACGAACTAAGGAAAAATATGATAAAGGGAAGGGATACAAAAATGGGGCAGTAATACAGTTAAGCTAGAAAAATATTTTAGAATTGTTGAATACTCAAAGTTCGAGAGTTCGAGCTTCTCTCACATTTTGCATTTTATGTGAAGATTTTAAAAACAAAAAAGACAATGGTAAGGGATACAATATGTATTTTTTTAATTTCTGAAATATCAGTTTGAAATTGAATTTATTTTAATTAGAATTAACACAATCATCATGGGTTCGAAATCCAGATAAAGAAAATCATTTGTTATAATAACAAAGGTATTAAATAGTTGAGTGGCTTGAACTCCAACTTTACTCAAAAAAAATTAACACAATCAAATCATATACGAGGAAATATGAGAAAATTCTAAATTTAGATTGGATAAATTAATTCAAATATTGAAGAATTGATGGGGACGTATACTTTTGATGGCATGCACCCAATTTGTCCTTACTCTTTATGATAGCATACATAGAAATATGTATTTTTTTTCATGAGCAATTCATGTAAAATAATGATCACCCAATTTGTCCTTGCTCTTTATCTTTAGCGAATTGAGCAAAAAAAAAAATTAACGATCACACATATACTATGAAGAATCACTCATTTATTTTCCATCTTCATGCACATTTTATTTTTTGAAACGCTTTTGGTTGCCTTATTTGTAACTACCTTAACTACTATAAATATAAAATTTGTATGAGAGTTTGGAAAATATTATATTCCAAATTAATTACAAAAATCGCTAGTGAATTTAAAATCGTTATATAATATTTAGATATTAGAGAAAACCACATGGAGCTATTCCAAATTTCATAAACGGACATATCTCTACTAATAACTTGAACAGTGGTATGCTACTAAATCATTTCAACTCATCTTCATCACATAGTAAAATAAATCCTTTATAGTTGGTGCACCATATAGCTATGCGAACGATATATATGCTATATTACATTAAAATTAAAAAATTAATTATTGCTTTAAATAAAAAGTTAGAATTAAATATTTAATTATTGCTTTAAATAGAAAATTTAGAAATTGAATTTGAATAATAAAAATTGTATTTGTTTGAATTATTAACTAAAATTAGCACTGTTGTCAAGGGTATGTATTCTAAATGGTTCTTCAAATTTAGTTGTCAGTGTAACGTATTAGTTTTAGGGATTCGACTAACTGTATCTAAAGTTCTATATTCACTTTTTATCCAAACCAACTGTCATGTGACTAGCACGAATATTGTAAAATTCAATATTTTATAGTGTATACAACAATAGCAAATCATATATAATATGTAATTAAATTTTCTAACAACAACAACTTTTCCAAGTTTCCAACTTTTTATACTTGTTGTACTCTTGTACTTTCACTGTTGCTGTAATTTCACCGTTAACTGTATTTATTGTACTTTAAAGCGTGTCGACTTGTGTACTTTTACCATTCTAGAAGTTTTGAGAACATAAAACCTCCAACAAATGCAAAATTAATTTTTTTTCAAAATAATTTTTTTCCGAAACTTTTTTCAATTTTTTTTCAAATATTAATATATGCATCTATATCATGTAAAATAACACTATGCAAAAAATAAAACAAATCTATGCATACAGTAAAGCTTACACATGAATATTGTAAAACTTGAATTCTGTAAAAATTATTTATTCAAACTGCAAAATTAATAGATCCAAATTATAAAAGATTAATATTGCAAAACTTAAAGATGTAAACTATATAAATGACAGATGAAACTATAAAACATATATACTATCAAACAGATTATCGCAAACATAAGTATTCCAAAACATACTGTTCAACTAAATACAAACATCTTGTTCAACAAAACACAAACACATTGTCCACCAAAATATAATTGTTCTAATAAATTTCTTATTTCATAACTCTCTGGTGCACATTATTTGGTGGTATAAGAAACTTCATAAGCAGAATTAGACGTTCCTTAGAAATATCATCCTAAAAATAAACTAAAGAAGATTACCAGTCTGTAGAACATGAATACAGTAAAAATTGAAGATATGAACTACAAAATTTACATATAAAAACTATAAAACATGGATACTGTAAAAATTGAAGTTGTAAACTATAAAACTTACACATGAAAACTGTAAAAATTGAAAATGTAAACTATAAAACTTACACATTAAAACTATAAAACATGAATACTGCAAAAATTGAAGAGGTAAACTATAAAAACTTGACATGTAAACAACAAAAGTTAAAGATACAAACTATAAAACTATTAAATTACTTGTATCATACATTTGCTAACTATAAAATATGAATACTATAAAAATTGAAGATATAAACTACAAAACTTAAATATGAAAACTATAAAACATGATTACATGAATACTATAAAAATTGAAGATGTAAATTGTAAAAACTCCAGATGTAAAATACAAAACTTAAAGATACAAACTAGTAAGTTATTTGTATCATACAGATGCTAAATATAAAATATGAATACTGTAAAAATTAAAGATATAAACTACAAAACTTACACATAAAAACTATAAAACATGAATACTGTACAAATTGAAGTTGTAAACTGTAAAAATTATAAATATAAACAACAAAACTTAAAGATACAAACTATACAACTATTAAATTACCTATATCATACAGATGCTAATATAAAATATGAATACTGAAAAATTGAAGATGTAAACTACAAAACTTACATATGAAAACTATAAAACATAAATACTGTAAAAATACCAGATGTCAACTACAAAACTTAAAAATACAAACTACAAAACTAAAAATTACTTGTGTGAAACTGTGAGGTGTCCCAGTGATAAGATTATAGACAATATGCAAAATAAAAAATAATTAATAATCTCATATCTAAATATGTTAGAGCTAAATTTGTCAATCTTTCTACGATCGAGTGCAAGAATCTTGTACCACAACACAAAAAGTATATCTGTCTCGACAATCAATAAAAAATTAAACATGAAATAATCGAAGAAATAAGAAAAATTAGAACTATAGACAGAGAAAGAATCAATCAAGTGATTACACAGAGATTCTCTAATTCAGATTGAAGATCGGACATTAGTAGCTTGATTCTTAGATCAAGCACTAGTTGAGCCAATCGGAAGATAAAATGATAAATCTAAAACACAATATCTCATGATCCAATTAGATTCATTCTAGTTACCTACCTGATTTAAGGAAAGAAAGAAAAGATTCTTGTATAGTTCAACATCCTTTGTAATATGAAGAAATAGTCCCAAAAAAAAAAAAAAGGATAAGTAAGAAAAGAGAATCCATTGCACAGAGAGCGTCAAAAATAACCTCTGATTCTCTTCTCTTTGATCGCCTTTAAGTACGTCTCTCACCACTTCAACCATCTCTTCTCTCTTTGTCTGATCTCTCCGCTCTTTTTCTCTTTCGCTAAAAGATAGACATCGTACGCTCGTAACAGGTTTAAAGAGATGGAGCTCATCAATATCGGAAGAGAAAGATTCCTCTTTTATTGGGTGGGAATTGCGGCTGTTAAATCAGTGAGACCGTCATTCGTTAATTAATATTAATGACAGTTCAATTAAGTCGGATAGGGAGTGGGTAAAAAGTGGGGACAACTCGATGGATAAGGAAACATTTTCTCTGGTTTTAGAATTGAAGTTTTATATAATTTAAAACAATTACTTTTTAATAAAATCTTTTAACAATAAGATATTGATTCGTACACAATGCATTTAATAACTGCCGTAATATAAATTGGTCAGATATCATGTGGATATATAAAATTTTGTTTTTCAAGATGCCACGATAACTGGTTTTTTTTTTTTCCGATCATAAGTAAAATAGACTTGAAAATTAAATTTGATATGAACAATTCAATATAATCTTCATATATAAAAATATACATGAAAATCAAATTTTATATTTTTTTCAAACTTTTTTACTATTTTTTTAGACAGGTGGAAAATCATCTCATCTAAAATATTTTGAATCATTAAAAAATAGCGAATTCTATTATATCCGTTGAGTTGATGTTATAATATATAGTCCTTGAAATAAAATCCTTCATTATAATTTTGGAGGAATAAATTAATCAAGTATAGCTAAATTATTTTTGACTAATTTAAAAGTAGAGAACGCGTGAAATTTGTTTTGGTTCCTAACAACCACAGTCGTACGTTACATACTGACAACAACTAATTAATTATAATTTACCACATGGGGATATTTGACTTAAGACTGGGTAGATCTCTCTCTCTCTCTATTTGTTTTTTTTTTTTTTTTAATGCTCTCTCTTTCTCTAGATCTGTTCAGTCAATCAACAACGTCATTTGATAATTAATTATTTCTTTCATATTTACGTCCAGAATGAAAAAAAAAATCAAGAATAATTTGACATCTTTATAGATCAATCTATATATATAGCAACATATTTTTTTTTTTATAATTACATCCAGAATGAAAAAAAAATCAAGAATAATATGATATCTTTAGAGAATCTATAGTAACATTTTTATATATTTGCAATCTATACAGTAACCAACACTAGCTGAGTCGTCACTCAAAAGCAGTAACCAACATTTGCATTAATTGTCTCCATTTTTCAATTTTGATTTATAATAAAAGAACCAAATTCCATTTGTCTATCAACAATCAAAAGCGACAATGGTTTCTTTTTGAATAAAAACATCAATGTTTTCTCTTGCTGAGAAACCTTCCTCAATGTATATTCTTGAGATCAATGTTATAAATAGCGGTATGCGTTCATCGGATGAATATGATACTGTCAAATGATTAATTAGAAATAATTAGAATTATTGATTATAAAATAAAATAATCGACGTATTAGTCAAAAAAATTCATAATAGTTTGATTACCGCCAATGATTAATTAACTTAAATAGTCATTTTTTACAACAGTACTGCTTGAGCTATAGTTCATTAACAAGAGCAAGGATATATGCACCGCGTACTCCATATTTATACTTCTCTTGAATTCCATTGGCCAAACAAAGAAATCCAGTTCTATCGTCCTAATCTTTGTTATATTTTAAAAGTTTTAATATATGGTCGATGAAAAATGCTTCATCGAAGCTATATCCTGTAATTTTGGGGGAATAATTTAATCAAGTATAGCTAAATTTTTTTGACTAATTCAAAACTAGAGAACCCATGGCATTTCCCATGCGCATTTGTATTACTTCCTAACAACCACATGGGGAACAGACTTAGACTGGGTAGGTGTATTCTCTCTCTCTTTCTTGAAGTCAATAAACAAATCATTTGATAATTAATTAATTCTTTCATAATTACATCCAGAATCAAAAAATAAATCGAGAATGATACGATATCTTTATAGAATCTATAGTAACATTTTTAAATATTGCAATATATACAAAAAAAAAATGTTTAGCATATATGGAAATTAAGACAAAGTAAATTAGTAGGTTTAGCTAAACTTGTGCCTCTTGATTTTCTTCACCTTTCTCTATCATAAAAAAAATTATGATGAAATATTTATTTCTGGTACCTAACCAGTCAAAGTTTAAAAATCCCACCAGGCTCTTCAAAACAGTCATACTATCCATCTAGGATTCACATCTGCTGCCATCCTAAAAGGTGAACAGTAATCCTAAAATTCCTGCGATTCCAAATCCAACTGTTGAATTGTTTCGAGATTCGTGCAAGAAAAAATTATCTGCTTTGAGATACGTGCACGAAATTATTGGACGGTCAGATTTGAAATCGCAGGGATTTTAGGGTTACTGTTTACCTTTTAGGATCGCAGCAGATGTGAATCCATCCATCTATCATGCACCTTCCCTTCGTCTTCTATATCCTATAAATTCTCTCTTCTATCTCCATCACAAATCATAACACAAACCTTTCACCTCTTTAATTGATCTCTCCTTCATTTAATCTTTCATCAAGCTTAATTAATTAACAAAGAGTTAAGCTATGGCTAAAGTAGAGGAGATCAGGCAAGCACAACGTGCACAAGGCCCGGCTTCTATTTTGGCAATCGGTACAGCAAACCCAAAAAACTGTGTGTACCAGGCTGACTACCCCGACTACTACTTCCGCGTCACAAACAGCGAACATATGACGGAACTTAAAGAGAAGTTCAAGCGCATGTGTAAGTTGTACAAAATAATTAAGTTTATGTATGTAGATGTACATATCTTGCTAATTATTTTAGTTTTAGTTTCTCATGATATTCTTATTGTATATTTCAGGCGATAAGTCAATGATCAAGAAGAGGTACATGCACCTGACTGAAGAGCTCTTAGCTGAAAATCCGAACATAAGCGCCTACATGGAGCCGTCACTTGATGCACGTCAGGACATGGTTGTCGTGGAGGTACCGAAGCTCGGTAAAGAGGCAGCAGTCAAGGCCATCAAGGAGTGGGGCCAACCAAAATCTAAAATCACCCATTTGATCTTTTGCACCACCAGTGGTGTCGACATGCCCGGAGCTGATTACCAAGTTACAAAGCTTCTTGGACTTCGTCCGTCCGTCAACCGCTTTATGATGTACCAACAGGGCTGCTTCGCCGGTGGTACCGTGCTCCGCATGGCTAAGGACCTGGCTGAGAATAACCGTGGTGCTAGAGTTTTGGTAATTTGTTCCGAACTCACCGCCGTTACCTTCCGTGGGCCCTCAGATACCCACCTTGACTCCATGGTCGGGCAATCACTTTTCGGAGATGGTGCAGCTGCTTTGATCGTAGGTGCTGACCCCGACCCGGTGATCGAGCGGCCTTGGTTCCAGATGGTCTCAGCCGGACAAACCATCCTGCCCAACTCAGAGGGAGCCATTGATGGCCACCTCCGTGAAGTCGGTCTCACCTTCCACCTCCTCAAGGACGTACCACGGCTTATCTCGACAAACATTGAGAAAAGTCTCGTCGAGGCTTTTACTCCACTCGGTGAGGAAACAATATATTATCCTCATAATTATATTTGTCATTAAACAAATAATAAACAATGCCAAATAAAAGATACATATGGATAAAAGACTAATATATGTACGATTCATGCAGGCATTAATGACTGGAACTCGATCTTTTGGATCGCACACCCGGGAGGCCCGGCGATCTTAGACCAAGTAGAGCTCAAGCTCCAGCTACAGAAGGAGAAGATGCGCGCGACAAGGCACGTGCTGAGCGAGTACGGCAACATGTCAAGCGCCTGTGTTTTGTTCATACTGGATGAGATGAGGAAGCAGTCGGTGAAGGAAGGCAAGGCCACCACCGGAGAGGGCCTCGATTGGGGAGTACTATTCGGATTCGGGCCGGGCCTCACTGTCGAGACTGTCGTTTTGCGCAGCATTCCCATTGAAACCCCGGCACACTGATGAGAGAAAACAGCCCTGGATACATATATTATGTTTGTTTACCGTTGAAGTGAAATTATTTAGTTTATCTGTTATAGTGACCCGGCCATTTGTTTTCAAATTTTTTTATAGTTGCTGTTCACTAAGGTGAATTTATTTATCCCTTCTCTTTTGCACGGCAAGAACAGTAGTTATCAAAGAATTTATATCTCTCTTCTCTTTTGGTGATAATTTTATCTTAAATGTTGTGCTGTATAAATATATTTAATTTTAATAATCCCATCTCTAAATAACATAAATATTTTTGAAGAGGATTTTTTCTTCATTTTAATAAAATAATACCAAATTACCATTACATACCAATTTATCTAGTTCATTTAGAAGGCTGCATATTTAAGCAAACCATATTATATATGTAATTAAAATTTCTAACAACAACAACTCTTGCAACGTTTCAATTTTTTATACTTGTTGTACTTTGTACTTTCAATGTTGCTATACTTTCACCGTTAAATGTACTTACTGTATTTTAAAATGTGTCAACTTGTGTACTTTTATCCTTAGAAGTTTTGAGAACATAAAACCTCCAAAAAATGCAAAATTAATTTTGTTTTCACAATGAATTTTTTTCCGAATTTTTTTTTGTCTTTAATTTTTTTTACAAATACTAATATATGCATCTACATTATGTAAAATAACACTACGTATAAAATAAAACAAATCAATGTGCACTGTAAATCTTATAGATGAATATTGTAAAACTTGAATTATGTAAAAAAATACTGATTCAAACTGCAAAAATAATAGATCCAAACTATAAAAGATGAATTAAAATTTAAAGATGGAAACTATAAAAATGACAGATGAAACTACAAAACATGAATACTATCAAACAAATTATCACAAACATAACTATTCCAAAACATACTGTTCAACTAAATACAAACACTCTGTTCAACAAAACACAAATGTTCTAAAACACAAACACATTATTCAACAAAATATAACAGTTCCAATAAATTTCTTATTTCAAAACTCCCTGGTGCATATTATTTGAATGTGTAAAAAGCTTCATAACCAGAATTAGACGTTCCTTAGAAATATCATCCTGAAAAAAATAAAACAAAACAAGAGTTACCAGGCTATAGAACATGAATACTATAAAAATTGAAGATGTAAACTACAAAATTTACACATGAATACCATAAAAATTGAAGTAGTAAACTACAAAATTTACACATGAAGATATGTAAAAATTGAAGATGTAAACAACAAAACTTACACATGAAAACTATATATAAAACATGAATATTGTAAAAATTGAAAATGTAAACTGTAAAATTTTCAGATGTAAACTACAAAACTTAAAGATACAAACTATAAAACTATTGTATTATACATATGCTAACTATAAAATATGAATAATATAAAAATTGAAGATGTAAACTGCAAAACTTACACATGACAACAATAAAACATGAATATTGTAAAAAATTGAAGATGTAAACTGTAAAAATTCCAGATGTAAACTACAAAACTGAAAGATACAAACTATAAAACTATTAAGTTATCTGTATCATACAGATGCTAACTATAAAATATGAATACTATAAAAATTCAAGATGTAAACTACAAAACTTACACATGAAAACTATAAAATATTAATATTGTACAAATTGAAGTTGTAAAATGTGTAACTCTAGATATAAATAACAAAACTTAAAGATACAAATTATAAAACTATTAAATTAGATACAGATGCTAATATAAAACATGAATACTGTAAAAATTAAAGATGTAAACTACAAACAAAGAAATTAAAACTCTAAATCATAAATACTGTAAAAATTTCAGATGTAAACTACAAAATTTAAAGATACAAACTATAAAACTATAAAAGTACATGCGTGAAAGTATGGGGTGTCCCAGTGATATTATAGACAATGCGCAAAATAAAAATAACTAATAATCACAGATCTAAATATGTTAGATCTAAATTTGCCAATCTTTCTAAGATCTAGTGCAAGAATCTTGTACCACAACACAAAAAAGTAGATCTATGTCGATGATCTATAAAAAAGGTAAACATGAAATAATCGAAGAAATAAGAAAAAGCAAAACTATAGATAGAGAAAGAATCAATCAAATGATTACACAGAGATTCTTTAATTCAGATTGGAGATCAGACGCTAGTAGCTTGATTCTTAGATCGAGCGCTAGTAGAGCCAACTGGAAAATAAAATGATAAATCTAAAACACAATATCTCATGATCAAATCAGATTCGTGCCAGTTACCTAGCTGATTTAAGGAAAGAAAGCACATATTCCTGTATAGTTCGAGATCCTTTGTACTCTGAAGAAATAGACCAAAAAAAAGAAGAATAAATAAGAAAAGGGAACCCATTGTACAGAGACCTCCAAAAATAACATCTCATTCTCTTCTCTTTCATCATCTTTGAGTACGCCTCTCACCACTCCAACCATCTCTTCTCCCTTTGTCTGATCTCTCCTCTCTCTTTCTCTTTCGCTAGAAGATGGACATCATACGCTCGTAACAAGTTTAAAGAGATGCAACTCATCAATATCAGAAGAGAGAGATCCATCTTTTATTGCGTGGGAATTGCGGCCCTTAAATCAGTGCGACCGCCGCTCGTTAATTAATTTTAATGACAGTTAAATCCAGTCGGATAGGGCATGAGTAAAAAGTAGGGACAAATCGCTGGATAAGGAAACATTTTCTCTAGTTTTAGAATTGAAGTTTTAAATAATTTTAAAACGATATTTTTTAAATAAAATACTTTAATAATAAGATACCGATTCGTAGAGAGTGCATTTAATAACTGTTGTAATATAAACTGGCCAGATATGATCGTGTGGATACATATATATAAAATTGAGTTATTCGTTTTCCGAGATGCCACGATAACTGGTTGTTTTTCGATCATAAGTAAAAAAGACTTGAAAATTTAATTTGATATCAACAATTCAATATGATCTTTATATATAAAAATATACATGAAAATCAAATTTAATATTTTTTTCAATTTTTTTTACTAATTTTTTAGGCAGGTGGAAAATCATCTTATCTAAAATATTTTGAATCATTAAGAAATAGCGAATTCTATTATATCCGTTGAGTTGATGTTATAATATATAGTCCTTGAAATAAAATCCTTCATTATAATTTTGGAGGAATAAATTAATCAAGTATAGCTAAATTATTTTTGACTAATTTAAAAGTAGAGAACGCATGAAATTTGTTTTGGTTCCTAACAACCACAGTCGTACGTTACAAACTGACAACAACTAATTAATTATAATTTACCACATGGGGATATTTGACTTAGACTGGGTAGGTCTCTCTCTCTCTCTCTATTTGTTTTTTTTTTTTAATGCTCTCTCTTTCTCTGTTCAGTCAATCAACAAAGTCATTTGATAATTAATTACTTCTTTCATATTTACGTCCAGAATGAAAAAAAAAATCAAGAATAATTTGACATCTTTATAGATCAATCTATATATATAGCAACATATTTTTTTTTTATAATTACATCCAGAATGAAAAAAAATCAAGAATAATATGATATCTTTAGAGAATCTATAGTAACATTTTTATATATTTGCAATCTATACAAAAAAAACATTTAGCTAATATATATGGAAATTGAGACAAAGTAATTAAATTAGTAGGTTTTGCTAAACTTGTGCCTCTGATATTCTCCACCTTTTTCTACCATAAGAGAAATTTTATAATTGAATGTTAATTTCTGGTACCTAACAAGTCCAAGTTTGAACATCCCACCAGTCTCTTCAAAACTGTCATACTATCCATCTATCATGCACCTTCCCTTCTTCTTCTTCTCTATCCTATAAATTCTCTCTTCTCCATCATAAATCATAACACAAATCTTTCATCTCTTTAATTGATCTCGCCTTCCTTTAATCTTTCTTCAAGCTTAATTAATTAGCAAAGAGTTCAGCTATGGCTAAAGTAGAGGAGATCAGGCAAGCACAGCGTGCGCAAGGCCCAGCTGCGATTTTGGCAATCGGTACAGCAAACCCGAAAAACTGTGTGTACCAGGCTGACTACCCTGACTACTACTTCCGCGTCACAAACAGCGAACATATGACGGAACTTAAAGAGAAGTTCAAGCGCATGTGTAAGTTGTACAAAATAATTAAGTTTATGTATGAAGATGTATATATATATCTTGCTAATTATTTTAGTTTTAGTTTCTCATGATATTCTTATTATATATTTCAGGCGATAAGTCAATGATCAAGAAGAGGTACATGCACCTCACTGAGGAGCTCTTAGCTGAAAACCCGAACATAAGCGCCTACATGGAGCCGTCACTTGATGCACGTCAGGACATGGTTGTCGTGGAGGTACCGAAGCTCGGTAAAGAGGCAGCAGTCAAGGCCATCAAGGAGTGGGGCCAACCAAAATCTAAAATCACCCACTTGATCTTTTGCACCACCAGTGGTGTTGACATGCCCGGGGCTGATTACCAAGTTACAAAGCTCCTTGGACTTCGTCCGTCCGTCAACCGCTTTATGATGTACCAACAGGGCTGCTTCGCCGGTGGTACCGTGCTCCGCATGGCTAAGGACTTGGCTGAGAATAACCGTGGTGCTAGAGTTTTGGTAATTTGTTCCGAACTCACCGCCGTTACCTTCCGTGGGCCCTCAGATACCCACCTTGACTCCATGGTCGGGCAATCACTTTTCGGAGACGGTGCAGCTGCTTTGATCGTAGGTGCTGATCCCGACCCGGTTACCGAGCGGCCTTGGTTCCAGATGGTCTCAGCCGGACAAACCATCCTGCCCAACTCAGAGGGAGCCATTGATGGCCACCTCCGTGAAGTCGGTCTCACCTTCCACCTCCTCAAGGACGTACCACGGCTTATCTCGACAAACATTGAGAAAAGTCTCGTCGAGGCTTTTACTCCTCTCGGTAAGAAAACAATATATTATCTTCATAATTATATTTCTTATTAAGAAAATAATAAACAATGCCTAACAAGAGATACATATGTATACAAGGCTAATTATATAAGTACGGTGCATGCAGGCATCAATGACTGGAACTCCATCTTTTGGATCGCACACCCGGGAGGCCCGGCGATCTTAGACCAAGTAGAGCTCAAGCTCCAGCTACAGAAGGAGAAGATGCGTGCGACAAGGCACGTGCTGAGCGAGTACGGCAACATGTCAAGCGCCTGTGTTTTGTTCATACTGGATGAGATGAGGAAGCAGTCGGTGAAGGAAGGCAAGGCCACCACCGGAGAGGGCCTCGATTGGGGAGTGCTATTCGGATTCGGGCCAGGCCTCACTGTCGAGACCGTAGTTTTGCGCAGCGTTCCCATCGAAGCCCCGGCACACTGAGAGAAAACAGCCCTGGATACATGTATTATGTGTGTTTACAGTTGAAGTAAAATTAATTTGTTTATCGATTATAGTGACCCGGCCATTTGTTTTCAATTTTTTTTTATAGTTGCTGTTAATTAACTAGGATGAATTTATTTCTCCCTTCTCTTTTGCACGGCAAGAACTGTTATCAAAGAATTTATTTCTCCCTTCTCTTTGGTGATAATTTTATTTTAATTATCCCATCTCTAAATAACATAAATATTTTTGAAGACGATTTTTTCAGGAATCAGGATCTTTTGCTGCTTTGTTTTAGATAACCTATTGTATATTTACATACCGTTGCAATGTACGGAGATATAATATAAGATTGAATAGAATAGGATGAGGCTTTTTATTTGATATTCACACATAATTAAGAGAAAATATATATAAATGAAAAGAAAAAACAAATGAAAAAAAGAAGAGATAAATAATAAATAACAACAAAAGAGAATAACAAATGAAAAAAATAAACATAACATAAAAAAAAATTAACTGCAGTGTGATTCTCTTCGATGTAGTCCAACATTTTTAAAAATAGACAAACAAAATATAAAAAAGTATATTATAATTGTTCCAATTGAAACATATAATAAAATTAGAAATATTAAATTAATATGATTTGTATCTTATTCCTCGCTCAAGACCTTTCGGTATATTATATTTGCACTCGAACATATTTTCAAATAAAAATTGTAAATTTTAACAAAATCATCATATTTATGGAAAATTTAAAACAGGTGAAAATAATTTGTTCGTATGGTGCAAGAGCAAGACAAGATCTTCCCCAAATCTTGAAGCTTGCTGAATCTCGAATTTTTAACTTAAAAGAAACCATACCTATATAGAAACAAACAAATAGAAATAAGGAAACAAAGATTCTTTTTACTTCCATTTTATCATGATGATCTGTATAAAATTCGATGAAGGATAACTAAGAAAACCAATAAAAAAAATTGCTAAAAGGCAGTGTATTAAATTAAAATTGTAACATATTGTGTGGTCTAATGTGTAGTAAGTATGTTTTTAACTAAATTTAGATATATACACGTAAAAAAGATACATATAATTAAAAGAAGACATATTATTTGTTTAGATGGCCAATATTAAATTATAAATTTTATCTTTCAATCGTAGTTGTTTTGGAGAATCAGGACATCAACATACTTAATATAAGAATTAACGAAGATATGAAATATGAATAAGCCTTTGAAGAATTCCCAATTAATCCAATAAAGTGAAACTAGATGACAATTTTATATTTTTGTTATAATTAAAAAAATATTATGGGTCTGATTATCTGATAGGTTGTAACTTTAAAATATTCAAAGTAAAATCGATCAAATGAAACAACCTAAAATTATTGCTAGAAAAAGCCTACTGTGCAAAACTTGTGGTTTGATAACCATTTAACTTATTTGGAGATGATGTTAGCCTGTTACACCTGACAAATCAAGTTGGGCCAGATATGGGCCAGAAGAAATTACACCACCCTAGGTTTTAGAATAAGTTTTAACTGGACCTGCACTGCTTTGTTCAGGCCTAAAGTAGGCCTTTATCCTTTTATCCTCTTATTAAATATTTAATTAAACAAAAACTAACGTAAAAAAGTTGCTCTTGTATTTATTTGCTTTTATATACCGTCAATCCAAACAAGTTGTGAGAGGAATATACTGGTAAAATTTGAACAGAGTAGATTTGTCTTCATACAACGCACAAATTATATACAGTGATGTTTTAATTCTATAATATGTGCACTTCATATAGTCAAAACTGATCTATTAAAATCTTTACCCAATGTAAACCGCATGTTATTAAAAATTTTGTGATCATCTGATGTCACTAAAAGACAAAAAAAAAATGGGTTGTGCAAAAAACAATTAACGGATGAGTAGCAGTTGATCAGATCTAACATGGCTCGAATCCAATAAGTAAAATTATGATGCAAGTTCTCCCTATTTTCCGTTCGTCTTGTCAGTAAATAATGTTTTCTGGCACAAAAAACACTTTATTTTCTTCACTCAGTACTTTTTTTCTGGGAAGTTGGTTATTTGAGTTCATGTGTAAAATTCAAACCGTTTAGATTCTTACTACACGAATCTTAAAGCATAAAGAGAAACAAAAAATTAAAAGAATGAAATTAATTTACATTCAAGCATAAAGAAAGTTACAAGAGGAAAGAAATAAAGAGAAACAAAATAAGCAGATATATTATACAAGCGCAAGGTACCAAAATGAATACAAATAATTTACAAAAAAAATTTGGCCGAAAACAAAAAAAAAACCTAGATAACCCTCATATAATCTGGTTGTTAATATTTTACTATTTACTTCTGTACCATGTTTCATCTCGACCCAACTGCTACTCGGTGAAAATTCGTGTTCTAACCCTATGATGTTTCAAATTTCTCATTGAAATTTCCTCTGATTTTTCCCTAGAAAGCACAACACGAGACTCATTTCTTGAACGGTTGATTCAAGCAGAGAATAAGCCAGCAAATCTGACAAGCACAAAAAATGTGCCTCAAAACAGCCTAAGTATAGTGTTTACTAAGGCCTTGTCATTTGGAAGAACAAAGGTCTTGCCGAGCACAAATAGTACCAGTGACATTTCAAACATTAATATAGTGTTTAGCATTGCTCGATCGACTGTCCATCCAAAAATAGTGATTCCGCCCGGATTTGCCAGTAA
This sequence comes from Carex cristatella, assembly GCA_024447775.1. Lineage (NCBI taxonomy): Eukaryota > Viridiplantae > Streptophyta > Magnoliopsida > Poales > Cyperaceae > Carex > Carex cristatella. Next base: position 3,405,631 of record JAJHPF010000023.1, on the reverse strand, counting down.
ATATAGAACTGCAAGTGTATGAAGGTATAAGATTAATCAAAGTAATTTGAATTTTATTATAAGTTGCCAAGTATGGGATAAGAGCATACATGCAATTTAAGTTTTCTATGTCGGTAATCAGGTAGGACCAAAGTGAATAAGGGTGGGCCGGCCAAGCCATGGGCAATTTGGTCATCTATGACACTAATATTGTACCAGTACATGTCATTATTATCAATTTTATCTAATAAACCTAAATTCGATTCTTTTTGGTGTTGTAATTCCTAAAAACAAAAAAATTTGGAGTGAGGTTATGGTAATATGCATATTATAGATAGACCCGTGCTATGAACTCATCTTTCTATTTTCAAAGTGCAAACAGTCGATCCATGATCCATATGAAAATGTACCTGAAGGTCCAATTATATCTTTTTTATTTTATTTTTTACTATTTGTTTAGATGGTGGAAGACCACTGCTATTGGATGGTCCAGAATTTTTTATTTTCTACCTATCTAAAAAAATGGTACAAAAATTCTAAAAAAATGTAAAATCTGGTATGCAAACACATTTTCATATGAAGATCATGTTGAACGGTTCAGATCGACTGTTGGACCTTAAATTTGGAGATATTAGTCCATAACACGTAAAATTGTGTAATATGCATATTACCATAACCTCACTCAAAAAAATTATCTAAAACCTCAAGAGTAGAATATAAAACTCACCGAGTGCTTCTCTTTTGTGATACGAAGACATATAATAAGCCAACTGTGCATTGTTTTGAACGGGCCCATTATCAACCGATTCCATGTCACTCTCCGAAAAATCCATTGTTAAAAAACTTGCAGGAAAAGCAGCAAGATTTCCTGTGCTAGGCACTCTGTGTGTACCGTGTGCAGATTCATTGTTAGAAGAGCTGCATGTTACCAATGCATGCCACCTACTAGCCAACGAGGCAATGCCTTGTGATTTGTGAGAGATTTTTGCGGCCCCGTGGAGACATATAACTAGGCCCACTACTTGAACAACCGATGAAACCTAGCAACAACGAGTTGTAGAGTGCATGTTAAAAATATAATAGTTAAACATCACTGTTTTGAATAGATATAATCTTTGATTAAAGTGAGGCTACGGTACTCTGCATAGCGCATATTGGACCGTACTACAAATCAATAACTCCATTTTTTTAAGTTTAAATATTCGATTGAACTGTTTTACAGGATCTCCATATGAAAATGTACTTGTAAATCAAATTTTGCATTTTTTTTATTTTTTTTACTATTTCTTTAGATAGGTAGAAAATCACTTGATCTCAAGGTAAAGAAAATTCAAAAATAGTGGTTTTTAACCTATCTAAAAAAATAGTAAAAAAATTCTAAAAAATGTCAAATTTAATCTGCGAGTATATTTTCATACGAAAATAATGTTGAACGGCTCAGATTAACTATTTCAACTTTAAAAATGAAAAAATTGATACCTAGTACGGACCAATCCGCACTATGCATAGTATCATAGCCTCACTCGTAAAAATTTCATTAAAATATAACTACATCTCAAGACATGAAGCGCACAAATAAATGCAACAATGAACACAATGAACTTTCATTAATTTATTTGCTGTAAACCTTTTTCATTTTTACGGGAAAGATTTTGTTAGTGTCGTTTGGTTCTAACAATCTTTCTTTCTCAAATAAAAAGTGCAAACTATATAAAGTAAAAAAATAAAGACCAATGAATGAATATACTCACCGCAATATCTCCACCATTGGCGAAAGTAATCTTCCCTTTATAAGCCGTCGTTATAAAAAGAACCACAAAGAGACTCGCCGTAACAAAAGCAAAAACCAACAATAAAAACATCCGGAACCGATGACTAATCTTCAACAAATTGTACCGTAAATTCATATGCTCCTCTAAATACAACATCGGGTCCATATCCCGTTCTAACAATTTACCGAAATCTTCGAAATGGACCACTTGTAGGATGCAAACTAGGTGAAAAAGAGTGCAAGAGGCTAGAATTATGGAAGTAAGGTAACTCCATGATATAATGGAGGCACAAAAGACTACCACAGCTCGCCATGTCGACTCGTCTAACAAATGCATTAATCGAAATACTTCACGAGTTATCTTTACAATAAGGCACAGTATAATCCACCAAATGGCCATGCGAAAAAATGCCTGAAATACAAAAATAAGATAAGGACCATTTTGCAAAAATTAAGATCAAAATTACAAGTTTTGACCGGTAAATTTGGAGAATCAAATTTACAGAAAAAATTTACCTGGATTCTGGTAATGTATTCCTTCTGGAAACGGGTTTTGACCAGTAAATTTAGAAAATCAAATTTACAAAATTTTACCTGGATTCTGGTAATGTACTCCTGGAAACGGGTTTTGACTAGTAAATTTGGAAAATCAAAATTACAAAATTTGTACCTGGATTCTGGTAATGTACTCCTTCTGGAAACGGGGATTCGCTCCACAGAAGCGATTATCCATGAAGAGAAATTTCCTGATTTTGTACTTACAGAGGCTTCTGGACACGCAACCGATGGACACGGCAGAGACAGCGGCTTGGGAGATGAGTACGCAGGTTTCAAAGCTGTCGACACGGTAGTCCTGGCAGGAAGTTGAATCGGATGGGGCACAGGAGGAGAGCAAGGAGGCGAGGGTAGGGAGAACGAGACCCAAGAGGACAAACACAGTGGAAGGGAGGATGATGGGAGGGAAGGGGAGGGAGGAATAGGAGGAGAGAAAGAAGGGGCAGAGGCCGAGGAAACCGAGGAAGGTTTCGAGGCGACGTAAGGAGCGGTCTAGAGTTGGGGTGATTGGAGGGAGATGAGTGTCGCCGTGTCCGTGTCCGTTGGTGAATCGTAAGGAGGAGCGGTCCAGAGTAGAGACTGAAGTGAGGAACGGCACAGAAGCGTCTCCGTTTCCGTTTCCATTTCCATTTCTGTTTTCATTTATTTGTCGTAAAGGTGAGAATGGAGGGAGGAGAGGCACAGAAGAGTCGCCGTGTCCGTGTCCTGAGTCATAGCCTGGAGGTGGAGAAGGAGAAGGAGAAGGAGAAGGGGGTGGAGGGGTGTAGTTGATGAAAGAAGGAAGTAGAGGAGGAGCATAGGGATCCGCCATTAGAGTGTGTGAAAGTAGAGCTACTGGTAGGATCCAGAGAGAGAGAGAGAGAGGAGAGGAGATTGTTTTGTTCCGATAAAAACAAGGAATGTTTTCTTCTGATTTTGGGGATTATAATTGGTTTTGATTTCTTGCCCGTTTTATTCTTCTCCAAATATTTATATGATGGTGACATTGGTATTATATAAGAGAGAAAGGGATAACTTCACGTATACTCCTTGAAAATCTCGAATTACGTAATTCTTTTTTGTAAAATTCATACAATTATATTTCTTATTCTAAATTTCAAAACCTCACAAATTTACTTATTTTATTGATTTTTTTTATTAACATTTTGAATATATTAATTTCTCATTTTAACTGTTTTTTAAGAAATATAAATACGTAGTTTTTTCGTCTAATTGATCAGTTTTGAGGGTAAATAATTTATTTCTTTACTTGTAACGTACACAAAAATATTTAGGCATACAAAAGTACGATCGTGTGCATGTCATAAAGTAAGAAAATGAATAATTGGCTCTCACAACTAGCTAATTAGAAAGCTAAGCAATTTATCTTAAGTACATTTTTTTTAATGAAGAGTAATGAGTTACTTTATAAATTTAAAATGGATTTAAATATAAATTAGATAAATTTGTGAGTTCTTGAAATTTAAATAGGTAAATATAATATTTGAATTTTAGAAAGAAAAAATTTACAATTTTGAGATTTTTGAGTGGCATGCATGAATTTTCCTCAAATATATATGATATTGACATTGTTATTTTTTAAAAAGAGAATCATATATAACAATTAGTTTATATTATGAAGTTGTAGTCTGTGTGGCCGGTTCATTGTTGACGTTGGAACGATGCAATGTCTGCTGATATCTATCCCCATAAATGGGGCCCTTGGAATATTTTATTTGACGAAAATGCAAATATTCATGTTTTTGTTCTTTGAAATTTTTATTTACGGTTGTATTTTTTAAAAGAACTAAATTTGTTAATGCTTAACTTGGTTTTTTTCTGAATACTTTTCTTCGCTATTTTACTGGAGCAGGTTTGATTCTGGATAGATCCGGATATCCGATCCGTTTGTGCATAAGATAAATTATCTGAATTTGAATTCGGGTGCTTTGTTAGTTTTTTAATAAATATTCGCATCTGTGTTCGGAAAATTAGCCGCTCCGTTTATCTGAATCCGGATCACAAGCGGATTCGAAGCGAATTCGGATAGGATAAACTGGATCAGTTTTCACTCCTAGGAATATGCTATTTTAAAGTTTTTGAGGGATATACGTGAAATTCCCCCTTAATATTATGAGAACGAATATTTCAACATTTTGTCTAGTGGCAAAGATAATGTTCTCCGTGTGGGAGGTCACAGGTTCGAAATCCGGATAAAATCCTTTATAGATATTAAATAGTTGGATGGCTTGACCTCCAACGTTTACTAAAAAAAATTGATTTCTTTTGACAAAATTTAAGCATAGTTTTAGTTTTCGGTCTAGTGGCAAAAACAATTTCTTAGTGCGGCAGGTCGCTTGTTTCTTATAACTCCGATTTTTTTTAAATGTTTATATAATGTAAAAGAAAATTTTAATTTGTATGCTCATGTAAAATAATGATAACAAACTATCATTAATTTATAACAATAAATTCAGTGTTATTAATATATATTAGGACTTATTTTTAGGAAAACTTCTCAAGAGTCCAAAAATTGAAATTCCAAATAATTCTTCATCAACAAATAGCAGAAAAATTATATATGAAAATATAAATAGCAAGATTGTATCCTCATATAACATATCTTAGTATTTAGTAATTAAATATATTATCTCATATAATATATCTTAACTATCGAAATTAAATATATTATCCCATAACCCATTAATGTATATTATTATTTCCTCTATTACTATAGAAAAATAATAATATTTTATTCTTTCAATTACAGCAGGATGTGGTTCACTGGACCATGTCTATGAATGTCGCAAATGCTTCTGAGTCCAGGTTAATTAATTAATTTTTTTTTCTTAACTAGGAAGGTAACACAGAATACCAGCCACGGCGCCTCGCTTGAAAAAAAGGACGGGTGTCTGTTCGATCATGCGTAGAGACGGTTTGTTTGGTTTTAAACCGAACCAAAAAATTTCGGTTTAAATAGATTGCTTTGGTTTGATTGAATTTTTAAATTATTTCAGTTTAAATAGATCGGTTCGGTTTAGTTTTTTTTAAATTAAATAAACTGAACTGATCGAACTATAATGGTTTAAGTATGATTTATATTTTATTTGGTTCAGTCATGATTTCTTTCTTTTTATTTTTGTTTGAATATTTTAAAACATCTCCATATTTTGTATATAATTGAATAATGTGTGCAATGTTATTTTAATATTTATTTTTGTGAAATTGTTAATGTATTAGTGTGTGTATTAAGTTTTATTTTTTTTAAATTTTAATCTCTCTCATTCGTTTCAACCGAACAAACATATATTTATTTGGTTTCATTTAATTCGGTTCGCATTTTAAAAACCGCGAAAAAAAAATAGTTTACTTATTTTATTTGGTTTCAAATAAAAAATAATTCGGTTGGCATTTTAACCGGGTCAATAGTTTAAACTCCCCTAATCTTTGATTGGCATGTTACTAACATGTGTATAATCTTATCTATTTGTCAATTACGATGTATACTAACTCTATAACATGTGCTAATGATTGTTGCGGTGCAAACTTACCGTGTCATCGGTTGATAAGCCCTGAAATAAAATAATTTGATGATTACCAACAACTATTCAATTAATTGACATGCTGAAATGTATTTGCTCCTGTTTGTGTGTTTGTTTCTGTTCCAAGGTACAAACAAAGATTTTGTCATATTCTGTGATAGCTCCTTATTTTTTTTTTTATAAAAAATATGATTAAGAATAAATTTTTGATTTAGTTGTGAGAACATTGCAGGTTGAAATTTCAGAATTTTTTTCAACATTGTAATTTAAAAGCTTATATCTCTATTTTTTTTTTATTAAAAAGAAAGTCATATAAATGTTTAATTATTTATAAAAAAAATATTTGAATTTTAAACTTGAGACTTGATACAGAAAGAGTATTATTTTTTGAGAGTAGAACAACTAGAATGTTCTTAAGCTCACTAAGTTTTTTATGAACTTAAAACTAAAAAATCTATCTGATTAACTTTAAATAACAAATCCAAATTGCTGAAACCAATATATTTATGCATTTACATGTCAAATTTATAACTATTCGAAATAATTTAATGTTAAATAAAGCGGTAAAAAAAAAATTTATTAGTTAATTTTAATATGTTCATTTTTCATTATTTTTGGTTGATATATTATACAAGAGTATTTTTTTTTTTTTTAAAAGATCAGGAGAACCATTCCATTAAGGAATCAAAATAATTACAAGGAGAACGGTTATACCAAGGAATAGACCATGGCTAGCTGATAGCAAAAAAGAAAGCAATATAGCAACTACAGAAGCAACATAGCATTCCACATCAAGGATGAATTTAAGTTCCAAAAATACAAAGTAATAAGCTAAAACTAGGCCAGTTGCTAATAGTATATCAGTCTAGATACTAATGATGGATGAACAAAAAACTTCATGCATTATACAAGCGTATTGTATGTGTATCAAGGTTTGAGAATGAATACAATAATCTACAAAAAAATCATACAAAAAAGCCGTGTCATCGGTCGATATATTATACAAGCTTATTGTACCAAGGTTTGAGAATGAATACAAATAATCTACAAAAAAAAACCTCATATAATCTGGCTGTTAACATTTTACTATTTACTTTTGTACCATGTTTCATCTCGACCCAACTGCTACTCGGTGAAAATTTGTGTTCTAACCCTATGATGTTTCAAATTTCTCATTGAAATTTCCTCTGATTTTTTTCCTAGAAAAGCACAACACAAGACTCGTTTCTTCAACGGTTGATTCAAGCAGAGAGAATAAGCCAGCAAATCTGACAAGCACAAAAAATGTGCCTCAAATCAGCCTCATTATACTGTTTACCAAGGCCTTGTCACTTGAAAGCACAAAGGTTTTGCCGAGCACAAATAGTATCAGTGACATTTCAAACACTAATATAGAGTGTAGCATTCCTCGATCGACTGTCCATCCAAAAATAGTGATTCCGCCCGGATTTGAAAGTAAATATAGAACTGCAAGTGTATGAAGGTATAAGATTAATCACAGTAATTTGAATTTTATTATAAGTTGCTAAGTTTGGGATAAGAACATACATCCAAAAATATTGATTCCAGTGCATGTCATTATTATCATTCTTTATCTAATAAACCTAAATTCGATTCTTTTGGGTGTTGTAACTTCTAAAAACTAGAAAAATTTGGAATGAGGTTATGGTAATATGCATATTACGGATAGACCCGTGCTATGAACTCATCTTCTACTTTCAAAGTGCAAACAGTCAATCCAAACGGTTACACATGATCCATATGAAAATGTACTTGAAGGCCCAATTTTATGTTTTTTAGAATTTTTTTACTATTTTTTTAGATGGTAGAAAAACCACTGCTATTGGATGGTCCAGAATTTTAATTTTAACCTATCTAAGAAAATAGTACAAAAATTCTAAAAAATGTAAAATCTGGTATGCAAACACATTTTCATATGAAGATCATGTTGAATAGTTCAGATCGACTGTTTGGACCTTATATTTGGAGATATGAGTCCATAACACGTACCATTGTGTAATTATGTAATATGCATATTACCATAACCTCACTCAAAATTTTTATCTAAAACCTCAAGAGTAGAATATAAAACTCACCGAGTGCTTCTCTTTTGTGATACGAAGACATATTATAAGCCAACTGTGCATTGTTTTGAACGGGCCCACTATCAACCGACTCAAAGTCACTCTCCGAAAAATCCATTGTTAAAAGACTTGCAGGAAAAGCAGCAAGATTTCCTGTGCTAGGCACTCTGTGTGTACCGTGTGTAGATTCATTGTTAGAAGAGCTGCATGTTACCAATGCATGCCACCTACCAGCCAACGAGGCAATGCCTTGTGATTTGTGAGAGATTTTTGCGGCCCCGTGGAGACATATAACTAGGCCCACTACTTGAACAACCGATGAAACCTAGCAACAACAAGTTGTAGAGTGCATGTCAGAAATATAATAGTTAAACATCACTGTTTTGAATAGATATAATCTTTGATTAAAGTGAGGCAACGGTACTATGCATAGTGCATATTGGACCGTACTACAAATAAATAACTCCATTTTTTAAGTTCAAATATTTAATCTGAACTGGTTTACCGGATCTCTATATGAAAATGTACTTGTAAATCAAATTTTGCATTTTTTTTAATTATTTACTTTGTTTTAGATAGGTAGAAAGCCACTTGATCTATAGGTTGTAGACAATTAAAAAAATAGTGATTTTCTACCTATCTAAATTAATATTAAAAAAAAATGTAAATTTTTAGCCTGCAAGTACATTTTCATACGAATATAATGTTGAACGGTTCAGATCGACTATTAACTATACAAGTGAAAATATTGATCCGTAGTACAGACCAATCCATGCTATGCATAGTATCATAGGCTCACTCATAAAATTTTCATTAAAATCTAATAACATCTCAAGATATGAAGCGCACAAGTAAATGCAACAATGAGCTTTCATTAATTTATTTGTTCTAAACCTTATCAGTTTTAAGGGAAAGATTTTGTTAGCGCCGTTTGGTTCTTAAAATCTTCTTTCTCAAGTAAAAAAATACAAACTTTTTTTACTATTGAGTGTGAAAATTATTATATAAGGTAAAAACAAACCAACGAATGAATATACTAACCGCAATATCTCCACAGTTGGCGAAAGTAATCTTCCCATTATAAGCCGTCGTTATAAAAAGAACCACAAAGAGCATCGCCGTAACAAAAGCAAAAACCAACAATAAAAACATCCTAAACCGATGACTAATCTTCATCAAATTGTACCGTAAATTCATATGCTCCTCTAAATACAACATCGGGTCCATATCCTGTTCTAACAATTTTCCGAAATCTTCGAAATGGATCACTTGTAGGATGCAAACTAGGTGAAAAAGAGTGCAAGAGGCTATAATTATAGAGGTTTGGTAACTCCATGATATAATGGAGGAGAGAAAAACTACCACAGCTCGCCATGTCGACCCATTTAACAAATGCATTAATCGAAATACATCACGAGTTATCTTTACAATAAGGCACGGTATAATCCACCAAATGGCCAGGCGAAAAAATGCCTGAAATACAAAAATGAAGATCAAAATTACAAGTTTTGACCTATAAATTTGGAAAATCAAATTTACAAAAAATTTACCTGGATTTTGGTAGGCCCTGTTCGGCAGTCTGGGAATAGATGGGATTTCAGCTAAGTGTGATATTATTTCCCTGACTCCGTTCGGCATACCCAATTTGATTTTGTTTCTTCCCATCGTTTCTTCCCAATTTGTTCCCACAACGCCTAAAATCGTAGGAAATTTTTTATTCAATCGGACTGAATTTGTTTTTTCCCAAATGGTGTGTGGGTAGCTTTGGAGCTATTCATACCTGACAATATTATAGCATGGGAGCTATTTTTTTTTTTTATCTAACATGCTAAATATTAAACATAAGATAAATTAATAATCTAACATATTCAAAGAGAATTCCATCTTATTAATTACTTCTCATTTAATTCTAAAAATATTTATATTTTATAAAAATAATAATTAATAAGTAATGTTATGTTATTATTTAATCTATTTATTTAGTTATATTATTGTTAATATTAATAAAGAAAATTGTATAATATCATTTTAGAAAGAAAAATATAATTTTCTCCAGCAAATTCCCACAAAAATTCCTGTTCGCGCCCGTATTGATGGGTTCCCACTTTTGAAAAGTGAGTTCCCACTCAAGTCAAATACCATCCCATGTAATCCCGTAACATCCGAACAGGCCCATAATCAAATTTACAAAATTTTACCTAGATTCTGGTAATATACTCCTGGAAACAGGTTTTGACCAGTAAATTTGGTAAATCAAATTCACAAAATTTGTACCTGGATTCTGGTAATGTACTCCTTCTGGAAGCGGGGATTCGCTCCACAGAAGCGATTATCCATGAAGAGAAATTTCCTGATTTTGTACTTACTGAGGCTTCTAGACATGCAACCGATGGACACGGCAGAGACAGCGGCTTGGGATATGTGCACGCAGGTTTCAAAGCTGTCGACACGGTAGTTCTGACAGGAAGTTGAATCGGATAGGGCACAGGAGGCGAGGAGGGAGGAGAGGATAGGGAGAGCGAGACCCAAGAGGAGAAACACAGAGGATGGGAGGAGGATGGGAGGGAAGGGGAAGGAGGAAGAGGAGGAGAGGAAGAAGGGGCAGAGACCGAGGAAACCAAGGAAGGTTTCTAGGCGGCGTAAGGAGTGGTCTAGAGTTGGGGAGATTGGAGGGAGAGGAGTGTCGCCGTGCCCGTGTCCGTTGCTGAATCGTAAGGAGGAGCGGTCCAGAGTAGAGACTGAAGTGAGCGGCACAGAAGCGTCTCCGTGTCCGTGTCCGTGTCCGTGTCCGTGTCCTGAGTCATCGCCAGGAGGTGGAGGAGGAGAAGGAGATGGAGAAGGAGGAGGGCGTGGAGGGGTGCAGTTGATGAAAGAAGGAAGTAGCGGAGCAGAGGGATCCGCCATGAGAGAGAGAGAGAGTAGTCGAGACAGGTAGACTGGTTACTGGTAGGATCCAGAGAAAGAGTGAGGAGATTGTTTTGTTCCGAGGAAAGAGGAATGTTTTCGTTGTTGGATTTGCTGATTTGGGGCCTATTATTGTTTTTTATTTCTTGCCCGTTTTGTTCTTCTCCGAATATTTATGTGGAGTAAAACTAGGTATGTTTCCTAATTACCCTTTCATAAACTCAAATCTGAATTGACTTCTATCGAAAAATTCAAACGGTTGAAATCTTTCTGTCTTACAAATAATGTCTTACGAATGATGTGTCTACATGTGAAAATTTTAAACTGTCTAATTAATTTAGTATAAAACATATTGATCAAAATTATAAGTTTTATAAATTAATATTAATATATTCATTTTTTAGATTTTTTTTTTACCACTTGACTCTATATAAAATGAACATATTAAAACTAACTAATAAACTTTCTTTTTTTGACCGGTTAACTTAACATTAAATTATTTCGAATAGTTATAAATTTGACATGTAAATGCACCACTCGTGAAATAAATTGGTTTTAGCAATTTGAATTTGTTATTTGAAGTCAATTCGAAAGATTTTTGAGTTTAAGTTCACCAAAAAACTTAGTGAATTTAAAAACATCCTAGTTGTTCTACTCTTAAAAGATAATACTCTTTTTTGTACGAAGTCTCGAGTTTAAAATTCAAATAATTTTTTTTATAAATAATTAAACAGTTAGATGACTTTTTTTTTTTAATAGAAAAATAGCTAGAGATATAAGTTTTTCAAATTACAATGTTGAAAAAAAAATTCTGAAATTTCTAACCTGCAACGTTCTCACAGATGTTGCACAACTAAATCAAAAATTAATTTTTAGTCATATTTTCTTATTATAACAAAAAAAAAAAATATATGGAGCTATCACAGAATATGACTAACTCTTTGTTTGTACCTTGAGCAGAAACAAACACACAAGCATGAACAAATACATTTCCACATGTCAATCAATGTAATAGTTGTTGGTAATCAAACAAATTATTTTATTTCAGGGCTTATCAACCGATGACACGGTAGTTTGCTCCACAACAATCATTAGGTACTGTTTCAAGCGCACGTGTATAGTTAGCATACATCGTAATTGACAAATAGATAAGATTATACACATGTAAGTAACATGTAGCATGTCAATCAATCAAATGTTTTCAGGTCACATTTGAATAGGGGTGTTCAAAACACAGTGAGAAATGAATTATTCGGATTTAGTTTGACGAGACAGAGTCAAAAATTCGTGATTCGGAAATAATTCGGATATAATTCGGGAATGATTCGGTATTATTCGTATCAGTAATCTCAGCCTTGTAAGGAGCAAAAAAAATAACCAAAATAAAGTTCTGGGAAAAATTCGGGATAAATTCATAAATAATTCGGGAAAAATCAGTAAAATTCGTGAATTATTCGGAAATAATTCAGTCAAAGTTCGGTCAACCGAATAATTTGGCGTTCGTTTCGGCATCACCAAAAAAATGAATTATTCGTGAATAATTCGCGGATCTTGTTACTGTGGTTCAAACAGATTCGGTTGAAACCAATAAAATAAGCAAATTATTTTTTTGTGTTTTGTAAAAAGTGAACCAAACCAATTGAATTAAAATGACGAACTAAATAAGAACCGTACAAACTGTTTAATCCGGATAAATTTATATTTATTTGGTTGAAGTGAATGAGAGAGATTAAATTTGAAAAAATTAAACTCAATACACATTATAATTTTATAAAAATAAATATCAAAATAACATAACACACGTTATTCTATTCCATGAAAAGCACGTAAATATTTCAAAATATTCAAACCAAAATAAAAAAGAAAATAATAATTGAACTAAATAAAATATAAATCATACTTAAATCATTATAGTTAAATTGGTCCAATTTAGTCAATTTAAAAAAATCTAAACCGAAATGATTTAAAAATTTAACCAAACCAATTCATTTAAACTAAAAATTTTCGGTTCGGTCTAAAACTAAAAAAACCAAACAAACCGCCTCTACGCATGATCGAACAGACACCTGTCCCTTGTGTTACCTTCCTAATTAGAAAATAAAATTAATTAATTAACTAACCTGGACTCAGAAGCATTTGCAACATTCATAGACTTGGTCCAGTGAACCACATCCTGCTGTAATTGAAAGAATAAAAGATTATTATTTTTCTCAAGTAATAAAGGAAATAATAATATACATGAATGGGTTATGTGTCAGGTAGTGCACTTTTTACTGTATGATAACAAATATTAAAATTAATTAAAAGACTTTATAAGAGGATACAATATTGCTATTTTATTTTCCGAATATTTTGATAATTAAGAGATATTATATGAGGAAAATTGCTAATATGCTACAGATATCATAGAGGGTCTCCGTGCAATGGCTCAATGTTTAAGTTTTCAAAATTCTAACAGTCGATCCGAATCATTCAACGTGATTTCCATATGAATATATACTTGCAAACCAAATTTTACATTTTTTAGAATTTTTTTACTACTTTTTAGATAAATAGAAAATCACTTAATCTGAATAGTATAAAATTTTCAGATAAAATAATTTTCTACAGAAAAAGTATTATCTCTTGTCACTAAATTAAAAATTACTTCTCAATGAATGTACACGTGATGTTGCAAAATTTGAAACTGCTAGTTTGTGATAAATTATTTCTCAAGGTAAGCAGTCAAAAAAATGAAAATTTTAAATTATCTTTCATCATTCTTTATCAACTTAACATTATACTAAATTAACTCCAAAAACTATAATATGCTACGGATATCATCATAGAGGGCCTCCGTGCAATGGCTCAATATTTAAGTTTTCAAAATCCTAACAGTCGATCCGAATCATTCAACGTAATCTCCATATGAATATATACTTGCAAATCAAATTTTATATTTTTTAGAATTTTTTTACTATTTTTTAAATAGATATAAAATCACTTGATCTGAATGGTACAGAATTTTTAGATCAAGTAATTTTCTACCAAAAAAAGTATTATCTTTTGTCACTAAATTAAAAATTACTTCTCAATGTGAATGTATACATGTGATGTTGGAAAATTTGAAATTGCTAGTTTGTGATAAATTATTTCTCAAGGTAAGCAGTCAAAAAATGAAAAGTTTAGATTATGTTTCATCATTTTTAGCAACTTAACATTATACTAAATTAACTTGAAAATTTATAAATTTGATATGTAAACATATTACTTGCAAAGTAGACCGTAGACCGATTTTAATAATTTGAATTTATCATTTGAAGTCAATTAGAATTAACCTAAAAAAACTTTATAAGCTTTAAAACATCCTAGTTCTACTCAATTAATTTAATGGATAAAGATCTAAAATGTCACTCTCTCTTTTTTGGATAATTAAGAGTTCTTTATGTAGAACACAAAAAGGTTTTCATAGTTTCATGTGGCATTAAAAATTGCATCATCTCAAGGAAAGAAACTATGAAAGTGAAAGTGAGATGTGGCATTGCATCAACATCCACCGTCCATTTGTCCCTCTACTTTTGTTTGCTAGTTGTTACGTGGTTAGTAGGTAAAGATAAAAAAGCATCCTAAAGGATAATTTATTGTTTACAACTAAAAGCATGGGGGCTTATATGAATCACCAATAAACAACACCCACAAAACCAACAAAGATGAAATGGTTTTATTTTAGAGGTTCCTGTTTTTAATTTTTTTTGTCTCTATTTTTAAAATTATAATAACTCAAAATTTGAAACTTAGAAGTCAAAATAAACAGTTAGATATGATCTACATTATTATCTCTATGCACATGTAAAAAATTATGACATTTAAACTTTGTTTGGATTGTTACCAAGAATATGTAAAAATACACTGATATGAATATTGGACATCAATTTTTCAATAATGAAAATAAAATATAATGATTTTTTTTTACATATAAATGCTATAATTATTCTTATTAGAAAATTAAATAATAAAGATATGATGGAGGCAAAAAAATAAAAACATTCAAATTATCCTCTTTATATAATATGGTGTATTGGTGTGCATGAAAAAGTATGTAAATGTTGGATTAGAAAATAAAATACAATATTAAATTTTTAGATCGATGTGTTGCTAATTGTTTTTTGAAAATCTCCACAGAAACTCTGAAGTTGCTAATTGTCTTTTAACTTCATAAGATTGTTATTATTTAATGATGTGTTGCTAATTGTCTTTTAAAATCATAAGATTGTTATATTGGAGAGTGAAGATTTTTTTATGTACATCTGGTCAAAATCAGTTTGATTCGTATTGAGATATTGATCTATATTAATCTCAAATTCTCAACCGTACTGTGAATCTAAATTGCCTATACAAATCTCAATTCAAATGAATATTTTTATTTAATAAAAATTGAAAATCAAGCCAGCTAACTATTTAATATCTACAATAAATTTTTTATCCGGATTTCGAACCTAAACCTTATCAGAATGCACACTTAAATTTACAAACAACAAAATTTACACCGCTGATTTAATATATTTGACAAATCATAATTGCATACTGACCAATTAAAAACTAAAATAAACAAAAATTCAAAAGAGAGCAGCACCAACCCGCTATAATTTTCTGGAGTTTGCTTCTTGGTCACTTAATTCTTCAATCAAGATGCCGAGCTTTCAAGAAGAAATAAAGACAGATGGAAAATCATTTGCTTTACAGAAAGTGCAAATGATATAATCTAAAAATGTGTGTGAATATTTTAACAGAGCAGTTTGGGCTTGATGCAGCACACGGGTTATAGATTCAAAATAATAACGTACATAATTTGTGTTTGTATGAAGCTAAACTTGCTCTGTTAAAATGTTTACCCGAAAACACTGCTTCCCAAGAAAAAATTCTAGAGCTATTGATTACTCAAAAATTGAGAGTTCAATTTTCCTCACGACTTTGCAGTTTTTACGACTTTACAGTTTCTGAGAAAGTTAAAAAAAAATATTCATATCATCTAATGGTCAAGGATGGATCTATACTGAGAGACATTTTTTTTTATATAATTGACTTTTATAACTTGAAAGTCTGGTTCTGCCACTCTGATCTGTTCATTATATACTAACACAAATTTTAAAGGAATTTTGTACATTACATATTTGAGCTGAATTGATTTGAATTCTGATCGAACAGTCTGGATTGAAACTCAACCAGTATATTACCTCATATTAACTGGGGTGTTAAATTCCAATTCTTCAGGACAAAAAAAATATTAATTTTGTTAATAAAATTCTAATTCCAATTCTCCAGGAAAAATTGAAATACTTCATTTTCCCACACATGTCAAAGCAATTAAGCATCCACACAATATCGTTAGAAAAAATAAATTATTTCGCATTTTTTATTGGGAAAACATATATTTTTTTTAAATGTCTAAAACGACTTGATCGAAATAGACATATATATTTACCAATTTGCTAATAAAATATAAATGAGCTGGCATTAAAAACTAATTATTAATTCCCTCACTCTCACTTCAATTTCTCTCTTTATTCCCTACAATGACGTTAGTAATTATATCAATTGATCAAATTTATTAGTTATATTATTTGTTATTTTTTTCCTTGAGAGGTACTTAAAAAGAAATAATTATGGCATTAACCTGATTTTTTTTATTTAAAAGTATATATATTATAAGAGGAGGGTTCAAATGCTTTCATTTTTAAAATTTTAATAACTCAACTTAAATATCAAAATAAAACTATTAGATATAAAATGTAGTCTGCAAGTACATTTTCATAGGAACATCATGTCAAACGATTTATATCAACCAGTAAAATTAAATATTTTTTATTGGTGAACTTCTATATTTAATTGTATAATTTAATGTTTTCATTTATTCAATTCAATTGCAGATTTTTTAACATTCCATAGTTATACCGTCATTGTAAGTGTAATAGTATCAAATTCGGTTGTTTTTTTTTCTAAGTTTAGTAAAATATTGTTAAAGGATAATGTACTTGATTAATGTATGATGGTGGTGTTCATATAAAAAATAATTTTAATATAAGGAATTATTTGAAAAATTAATCATTTATATTACATGCATGATTACGCCAAAACATTTTATATTGATAAGGTCTTCATAGCTTGACTTGCTTATATATACAAAATAATTGAAGCAAATCACAAATAATAGAAAATTTGATTAAAGTTTCTTTGAAAATTTGCCAGAGCTAAAGTTCCAGCTTTAATTAAAAAATAAATAAGAAAGAAGAAAACAAACACACAATCTCTAACCAAGTATATGAAAAGGCTAGCATAATTTATATGAACATTTAAATATATTTTCTCATAATTTTGACTCATGCTATCTTCTGAGGTTTGCTTGTGGATTATTATTATTTTTTTCTTCTCAATTATGGATAGTTGTTTAATTATATGAACTGGCAAACATGTCAATAACTCAATATAAACAAATTTAAAATTGTTAAAATAATATATAATCATTGTGAATAATTTATTACCAGTTCAATGAGAAGGTACATCAACGAAATAGTAAAGCAATAATTTACAATTCAAAAAAAATGTTAATATTATCGTGTAATACACCGTAAGAATATTGTAAAATAACTAGAAATTATATTGCTCCTTAACAAAAATCAGGTGTGTGCCTAAAACAAATTTTAAGCTAACAAATTATAAAAAAGTATAATGAATAAATAAATTACTAACAGAGAAAAAATTTACATGATTACCTGATTCTGAGTTCTGAGAACTGTGTTAGGAAGTAATAAACATAATTAACTAAAGATGTAATTTAGTTCTCCAAGTAGATCCGACAACTCTTTTCGGAGACGGATCATGTGGGCCCCGATCTCTCTGGCCTGAGGTGAAATAGAGCCAACCGTCCCAAAAACCAACCAGTGTAGTCTTCATTCGAAAAGGCATGCGGCCTATGACTGACCATTCCTGTCACAAGAGGTACCAGTATAAATATATGATGTTGCATTCAGAACCAGACCTAGTACAAGTATGAATATATGATGCTGCATTCAGTACCAGACCTTGTACCAGTGTGATAAAAATCAGTACCAGACCTGGTACAAGAATAAATATATGATGTTACATTCAATACCAGTATGATAAAAATCACTACCAGGCCTGGTACAAGTATAAATATATGATGTTGCATTCAGTACCAGACCTAGTACCAGTGTGATAAAAATAAGTACCAGACCTAGCACAAGTATAAATATATGATGTTGCATTCATAATATTATGATAAAAATTAGTAAAACATCAATTGACCTGTATTGACCAGCTTATATCACTTGTTTTGATACAATACAGGTAAAAAAAAAAAAATTCAATTTTGTTGTTGTGTTATATAAATGTGAGATGTACCAAGTTATCCAAGTTGAACCGAAAGACTTCACCGACAAGTATCATCTTTTTAGTAACCGGGTGCTTCTCTGTCGTGCCTCCGACAATTATTATTGAATTATTGACAATAACCCATGCAGATTCTATGTGCGAATTCGGTTTTGGCATAGGTGGTAGTTGCTTCCATTCGTTCCCCTCATCCAGCATATATACATCAGTATATACAACCTAGATACAAAAAAGATGTGTAAAGTAGCATCAGTCAAACTGTATCTATCATGAGCGACGTTCGAATTTTTAAAGGAATAAAATATCAGATACCAATCTTAAAGCTACACTGATCTGGTACTTAAATAAGTGGAAAGGAAATTTTTGAACCTATATAGTATGTATTGGAGAAAGGGGGATAAGCAACCCAATGAATTGAAAATTTTCATTTTGTCGTTTAAATTTTTTTTATTTTTACAAAGATTATTACTATTAACCCCGTTCATAATATGAAATTATATGACACTTGTTCATTCAGCCCCCTTTATGGCCCTATCTCGATTTTTTGGTTCCCCCTCTGCACATCAGTCAGGTTTAGTAGAACCAAGCAGTATAGTGCTATGGTATTAATCGAGAATATGAACTTCAAAAATATGGAACACAAAAATTTTAATCTGATTAATGAGAAGCAGTGTACCTCGTGTCTGCGAGAGCATTTAAAAATAGGAGAACCAGGTTTAGCCATAAAATCACCCTCTTGGCCACCAATCACAAGCAGTTTATCATTAGCAACCACACATGCCCTTATTTGAATCATAAGAAAAACAAGTTACTTAACAAATAGTGAGTTGCTCTAGAATAGAAGAGTAAGGCTATGGTACTATGCATAGCACAGATTGATCCGTACTATGGATCAATATCTTCGTTTTCAAAGTTCAAACAGTCGATCTAAACTGTTCAACATAATCTTCGTATGAAAATGTACTTGCAGACTAAATTTTACATTTTTTAGAATTTGTTTACTATTTGTCTAGAAAGGTAGAAAAGCACTATTTTTGAATGGTGTAGAATTTTTAAATCAACTAATTTTCCACCTACTTAAAAATATAGTAAAAGAGTTACAAAAAATGTAAAATTTGATATACAAGTACATTTTCATTCATATGAAGATCATGTTGTAATAATAGCAAGTTGCTCTATAAATAGAATTTAACATTCACTTAATTACAGAGGTTAAAGGCCATGCTTTTGTTCATTAATTAACAACAGTCGTGATTGGTTAGGTCTAAAGAATACATGAACGCAGGAGATGAAAGAAAGAGAAGTGTACCTGTGGGGCCCACCACGTGGTATGGGAATCTCAGCTCGCCATTTAGACTCGAGCGCCTTGCCATCCTTTACAGCTATACTCCAGTGCTCCAATCCAGGCTCATGCCGATCCTCCTTACTTCCCCCCATTACATGTAACCGGCCCCGCCACAGTTGTGTTGCTGGCGCATATCTAAACAAATTGAAATTGTTTCATAAATAAATTCCAGAATAATGAGAACTATATGCAATTTTATGCATTACTATTACTCACCTAGGTACAGGCAATGAAGGCAGTTCGCTCCACTGCTTTGTCTTGGTATCCAATACAAAGTTACGATTGGTGGGCCCTCTGCACTGTGGGCCGTACTGTCCAGAAATAGCATAGATATACCGTCCATCAGTTGCCATTCCGAGATGTGAGTTTGCCATTTCTTTCGGCATGTCAAACTTCTTACCCCATGTGTTATCCGTGAAATTGAAAATGTCAACATGAGAATGCACCTGAATTAATACATGAAGTCATTCAAACCGAAGCAATATTTATACTTTCTTTCTTTTCATTTTTTCTGTAGTAGGGGCAGTATCAGACTTTTTTTATTTTTCCAACTTTTGTTGGTTATAGTGAGTTCCACATGATTTCCATATGAAATGTACTTGGAGACCAAATTTTATATTTTTTTAGAATTTTTTTACTATTGTTTTTAGATAAGTGAAAAATTATTTCATCTAAAAATTCTGAGCCATCCAAAAGTAATGATTTTCCACCTACCTAAAAAATTCTAAAAAATTCTAAAAAAAATATAAAATTTTGTCTCTTAGAACTTTTTCAAATGGAGATCAAGTTGAATGGTTTAGATCGACTAATTAAATTTTAAAAATAGAGATATGGATCCATAGCACAGACCGATCCGCACTTTGCAAAGTACCATAGCCTCACCCATTTCTTTTTAAGTTTTGTAGCCAGAATGAAGTTTAAATGGTACTTCGTATTGACTAGATTGTACACAAAATGCGTAAAAAAACTACTATCGTTGGTTTACAAATTGCATTATCTTACATGATCAATGCTACCATATCCAGCAAAGACATACAACAGATTCCCAAGTTGAACAGCGAATCCGTCGAGGCGAGGCACCGGTGCTTCTGACATCTCTTCCCAATCCCAATGTGGTGCCGGTATATCAGCATATGTCGCATTAAGGTGCATCAGTTCCCTACTTACAACCTTTCTTTCTTTCTTCTTCACATAGTAACAAAAAACACAATTGTATTAATCAGTGACCTATTTATGCTTTCAAAGTTCAAATCATGACATATTGGCCTCGGTTTATCTAATGCCCAAATCCGAAAAGGTTTCATCTGTGAATTGTAATTCCTTTATTTTAGTAGTAGCATATTAAACTATTTAATTAGCCTATGAATGTATTTTTCCCAAATTAAAATCTCCAGGTCTACAAGACAGTAATATAAATTCTACAGGGGCCAGATTGCATTAACTAAAAAACCTCCAGATACTACATGGCACAAATTGAAAAGGCTTGAGGGACCAATAGAGAAAAACAAAGTCTGTACTTAGTGGCTAAATTTTATATTTTTTGGATCGGTAAAAAAATCACTACTTTGTAATGGTATGGAATCTTTAGATTAAAGTGATTTTTTACTTATTTAACAAATAGTATGAAAAATTTGAACGATGAGGACATTTTTATATGGAGATCATGTTGAACAGATCAGATCAATTGTTTGGATTTTGAAAACAAAAATATTGATCCATAGATTCACTCTTAAACTATTTCTAAAATTAGCCTGTGAATGTATTTTTTTTCCAAATTAAAATCTCCAGGTCTACAACACAGTAAAATAAATTCTTCAGGGGCTAGATTGCATTAACTAAAAAACCTTCAGATACTACATTGCACGATTTGAAAAGGTTGTCAAAAAGAAGGTGTACCTTGATTGATAGCGTCACCTCAGTGAAAGAATCCAGAGAGAGATGCAGCGAGGAAGGAGAAGAGGAGAAATTGGAAGAGGCCCAGAGGAAATCTGCGAGTAGAGCGATTGCTAGAAGGAAAGCGCAGGCCAAGAGAACCGCATACCGCTTTGGCAATGGATGCTTTCCCGTTCCTGCCGAGTGAGACATTGTTGCGTGAGTAGTGAGGGAGGGGGAGATAGTGAGACATGAGAGGCATTCGTAGGGAATAAAGAGCGGGATTAAAAGAGAGGAGAAGCAGGAAAGAGGAGATGAGTGTCTGAGTGCTGGACGGATATAGTGGGCGGGAGTACCCGGTTTCGAATTCACATCCTCTGAGATATCTCAAACTTTGCGTGACGTTTTGGAATATCTCTATTGTTGAAATACATTCTACACGAATCTCAAAGCTCAAATAATACTGGCCCCCTACGGTTCCCCGAATAGGCACCGGACACGTCGGTCACGCAAAAATTGAGATATCTCAGAGGATACGCACCCATTTCCCCGGTTTCCGCGTCCCAATCCGAAATTTGTATCCTCTGCATTAACTAAAAAGGAAATCTTTTGAATTAATGAATCTCAACCGTCCAATCTGTTTAAATTTTCGTGTGGACTAGATCTGCACAGATATTGAAAGACCCCTATATTATAGGAAGTAGTCGGATTAGCTCCGTTTAAAATCAGACGGTTGAAATTCATTAACTCAAAAGATTCCCTTTTAAGTTGATGCAGAGGATACGCATTCCCCAATCCGCGGGGTAAATATTTTAACAGAGTAATTTTGACTTTATGAAGGGCACAGACTATAGAATAAAAACAGCCTATATATGATTCTTGCGCTGCAGGAAGCTAAAACCACTCTGTAAAAATATTTACCCCAATCCGCTGCAATAGAAATATAGAATCCAAATAATGTATATTTTGCTGTTACGAGAGAGGTTTGGGACCCACTTGTCGGTGATCCAATGGGAATGCCCCGGTTTCCGCCTCCTGGTTTTTACACTTTTTTGTATCTCCATTTCACCTGTAACTAGGGGGATGGGAATTAGGGATCCACTTGCCAGTGTTAATTGAATGATCCTCTCCAGTTTAACATAATAACTAGGACGCTCCTCTCCATTTGAAGGCCTGTTGGGCTCCGCTCCGGTACAGCTATCGTATATTATCCTATTTTTGTACTATTTGGGCCACTTTTAATTTTTTTTTTATGATGTTTCAGTTCTAATAGGATCAATTTATACTTGCAAATATCATAGATGAATTTATATTGCTGTCATAGCACAACCCAATGCAGATATATATCATGTGGAATAATGGTAAATATTTTAACAGAGTAGGTTTTGCTTCATGTAGAGCATGAACCATATGCAGCGCTGCTTTGATTCCATAGACCATGCGCTGCAGAAGCCAAAACTGCTCTATTAAAATCTCTACCCGGAATAATTGCTTACATTAGGACATGCAGATATTAAACAAAGAAGCCAAGCCAGTACAAGCAGCCGATTTAATCGGTTTTAAACCGAATTAAGAGAGTTCATTTTTTTTTCTGGTTACATGGATTGGTTCGGTTCATTTTTTAGAATATGTTTAATAGTTTGGTTCAGTTTAGTTTAGAAATTTTAAAACCGGTTAGACCGAATTGACCGAAATTTTTAAATCCATCTGTGTCCAAACTAAACATTTAAGAAATAACATAATGTATATTGCTTGGTTCGATTTAAAACCCGTTAAGCCGAAAAAAGAAATAATTCATCTTTTAAAAAATGCTTATTTTTATGATTAATATCCTATATCGGCTCAACCGAACAAACCAAAATTTACTCAATTTGTTCGGTTCTTATTCTATTTCAGTTAGGTTCGATTTATTTTTTGAAACAAAATAAAACTTTGGTTTACATATTTTAATTCGGTTTGGACCGAACCGAACCGATGAACACCAAACAGCTAAATTTATACAAAAATATATGGCTTCAAACCTTTTAGCACAGACCAATTTCCAAGTAAGTTAGACACTATAAGAACCACATTTGTAACAATAACAACACTATATAGAATAGAGAAAGAATTATTAACATTTTTTATCACTCAAAACTTCAATGCCAGAAGTAATTCAAATTACACGTGTAAAAAAGAGAAAGAAAAAATGCATAACTGTATCAAGCAGTTTAACAGTATAACTAGCTATTTTTTTTTTTTCCTTTTTGAAAGAATATTCAATTTCAATTTAGTTAGAAGCAATGGCGCTTGAATGAACTAATTGGGAGAAATCAAACAGGGATCACTTTTCCTCTAACAATTATCTGTCCAATGGTAGCTACCATAAATCCCAGCACTGCTCCTGCAAGTACCTAACCAAAACCAACCAAAAAAAAACAAGGAAACTAACTTTAAATGTATTCTCAAAAGTAGCTTCAAATTATCTATTTTTTAAATAATGGTTATCTTATAGCACTCCAAAAATATAAGCTTATATTGGTAGTCCGGATCAACATCTCCATTTTCAAAGTCTAAACAATCGTCCTGGACATTTCAACATGATCTCCATATGAAATCACTTGATCTAAATATTTTAGACCATTCAAAAGTAGTGATTTTCTACCTATCTAAAAAATAGTAAAATAATTCTAAAAATGTAAAAATTTAGTCTACATTTTCATATGGAGATCATGTTGAACGGTTTAGATCGACTATTTGTATTTTAGAAAATATTCATCTGTAATACAAAACCAATATGCACTATGCTAGTACCATAGCCTCACTCTACAATTTTCTATAACTACTCCGAAAATACAAGATAATTTGTTCATGTACTTCGCTAGGGGAGAGAATCAGCATAAACATTCTTATAGAAAGAATACTTATTTCAAGAAAGTACAAGTGTGTTTTTTTTTTCCAATTGTATATTTCTGTTTCTTTTTAATGAAGAAATAAATATGTAAAACAATTTTGGGCTACCACCTTTTCTTCTTTTAAAAAAAGACTAGTAAAACCTGAGAAGGGGTATGGCCGAGAAGCTCTTTCAATGGCCTGGTCTCGGCAAGGGGATGCTCAGTTGGGAGCTCATATACTATTTGATTTAGCACCTGTAATTTTATTTATATAATACATAAACTGGCAATTCAAATCGGTCAAGCATAATCAGAACTGACTTGTACAATATATTTTTCTTCATGATACGAAAATGCATAACATGGTGCTTAACAAGAATGATATAAATTGTATTTAATTTCATCCTAGATTGATATAATGATTTTCACCTTTTCATTTTACTTGGCCTTTTAAGACTTCAAAAGATATTTCGACAATTTGTAAGTAGAAAACAGATTCTCTTGGTAGGAAATAGAAGTTTGTTACAACAAAACCGGGAACTTTTATCTATTCTAACAAAAAGCAGGACTTGTAAAAGTTAAAAATATATGACATGTATACAAACATTTCATTTACCGTACATTACTTGCATCATTTACACCAGAAATAAGTTGTTACATACCTAAACTACCCTTCCTTTATCACTTCATAATGGAATGAGAGTGACAGTTAGAAAACGAATGTAGTTTGAGCATCTTCAAGTAAATGGAAAACAAACTGATGTTTGCAATATTTTTAGGGAAATTTCATGAATACCCCTCAAAAACTTCGAAATTACATATTTCCTCCTAAAATTTATAATATCATATTTTCTCTTCTAAATTTCAAAAACTCACAAATTTACCCAATTTATTGACTTTTCTATTAAATTTTAAATTTACAAAGAACCCATTTTACCCTTTATTAAAAAATAAAAAATATGTAACCTGTTTAAGACAAATATTTAGTCTCCATAACTTCGAAGTTTTTGAGGGGCATACATGCAATTCCCCTTATTTTTTAGTACATGGGGGATGCAGCATAATTTTAAAATTCAAAGGCGGTAAAACGAAAAATTACCCCTACCAAGATAAAGTTGCATTTAAACAAAAAAAAAAAAAAAAGGCGCAAGAGGTATAAGCCAATACCTCAGCTTGCTTTCCAGCATGAAGTCGGACACCAAAAGCATCATACATCACCTGCATATAAGTTTCATATATCATACATGCTATCTATAATTTAGTATCACATAATACAAGAAATTATAAGTTCAGGTTGGGACCATATTAAATAATTGAATAATAAATCAGCCTGAATGGAACCCAACTAATGGATCCATGGATTAACGGATCAGAGTAAAGTTGAATCCAACATGCCTTTCAGTATTTAGGACTTTAGGTGTTACTTAGCACTGATATAGCTCAACTGCACAAAAATGCACAATGAAGGCTAAATTTGCAAAATCAAAGACTTAATTGGGCACCACTGCAAAAAAGATGGTTAATTGCACAACCAAAGGTAAATCTAGATATAGTAGGCCAAATTGGGTTTATTTCTGGTCCATTTGGTATTCAACCTAGCTGATAAATTTTGGATTAAATGGTTCGATTTTTCAGTTTAAATGGTTTGGTTCGGTTGAATTTTTGAATTACTTTGGTTTTTATATTTGGTTCGTTTTAATCTCTCTTATTTCGGTTTAACCAAACAAACTGAAATTTACTTCCTTTTTTTTTTGTTCAGTTGTTATTTGGTTGACAGTTTAACTCGGTTGATTCTGTTAGATATTTGAAAACCAAATAAAATTTTGGTTTTGACTATTTTAATTCGGTTTTAACCGAACTGACCATTTGAACAACCCTAGGTTAGCAGCCATAATAAACTAATCATACTGTCCTAATTGGCCAAAAATTTGGGAATTGAACCAAGTAAAAATTTACTTTATCTTAAGAGAATAGAGAATGAGAGGGAGAAGAGAGAGAAACTTACAACACATGCTAAGACAGCAGCAGTGGCGAAAAGAGAAGAGTCAAAGCCCTCATAAAAGCCAACAGCTGTGGCCAGAGCAGTCACAGTTGATGAATGAGAAGAAGGCATTCCACCGGACCCCACAAGCAGCTTTGGGTCCCACCTGTTCTCCTTGTACCTTTTTTATTATAAAAAGAAAAAAAAGGAGCATGAGATCTCAAGACACCATATAGAGAAAACATTTAATCAATCAACATAGATAGTTGCAAGGGTTCATATTCTGATATGATACAGGATAGAATTGAACTGGTACAATACTGACCGGTGCGTACCAGTACATATTTGCCTCAGGGTAGTTCTTAAACACCCATGAATGCAGCAATTGCTATTAACTTTGCCAATTTTTTTTCTAGGAATTTTTACTTCTGCTTCTGAAAAATATATATTTTTTCTACATTAAAAGATTATTTAGGTCTTTTAGTACCTTTGAAGCATGGTTAAGACTAATTTAAGAATAGTCTTTCTTGACATTTCTATGCATGTTTGTAATCTCAGTGTTCGCATTAGAAATCTTGATAATGCAACAGTGCAATATATTTACCCTTAAGAGTATTAAAGTGAGTATAAGATAGCACCATAGGAATCAAAGCAACAAAAAGGTTACTGAACCAATCTGGCAATATCATATCACAGAGCTGAACTTACAAGTTCAGTTAGCTATTCTAATGTACCAGTGCTCTAATTTACATACAGTTACAGTACTGGTAGGTAGTTACTAGTTAGCACCGGATATGTACCTTACTGAGTGAAAAACACAGCCAATATTTTGTTAAAAATTCAATGTTTGCAAACAAACTAAAATGCTATCGACTTATCAGTAGTAAACTAAACTAATTGTTCTTTTATGTCAATTGACAAGCATTAATCAACCTGTATTAGTTGTATAGATTCCAAAGCGTATTATTTAAGCACCATATAAGCAGATCCAGAAAACCTAATATCATTTAATTATCCAATTTAACCAAATCCAGGGTCCAATTGATAATATAAACTTTTCACATTTAAAAGATCTCACAATTTGAAGCTGTTCTGTTGGAATTTGCTACTTCCCTGAACAAATGATGTCAAAATCAAGTCAATTTCACAAATTCAGTATACAGAAATCTAAAACAACGCATTCTGCTCAGTAAACAGAATCAAGTATCAGATTATCATCCAATCATAGCAAACTACAACTGAACCACAGATCTTAAAAAACCGAGATCACAAATAACACATCACAAAGCTGGGATCTTGAGAGAGAACTAACCAAGTGGTGAGAAACTTGATGGTCTGAGCAATGGCGAAGGAAACGAGGGCTGAGATGAGAGGGTAGTTGTGAAACAGTGAGAAGTAAGAGAAGGTTGAAGAAGAAGAAGAAGCGTCAGGGGCGTTAATGGCGGATCCATCACCCATGGTTATTCTTCCCAATTTGTATTCTTTTTCTCTCTTTTGTGTGATTTCGTTTTATTATTCCAAGGTTTAATAGCTAAAAATTGAGTAGCTGAATTATTAGAGAAGAGAAAGAATGGTGGAACCTTCAAAGCAAAGAGAATGAGCCGACAGACTTGACCTTGGTCTAGCATTAAATGTTTGGACCAACACCTCTAAGAACTCCTTCCTGCACAGTACTCAGTATTCACAGTAGTATTCACAGTGTAGAATGAGCTGTCATTTTTATCCATGCTCAAAATTATTAACATTTCACATTTCGTCAACTCTGGCCACTAAAACTAAATTGTATCAAAAATGTCCAAACTGGCTATTTAATAGCCGGTTTCTAATTTTTATTAAAACTGGCCATTATACTGCCGGTTCCTAATAAAAATTAGGAACTGGCTAATTAATAGCCGGTTCCTATCTTTTTTTTTTTTTTTTTTTGGAAAAAGTTATATAATTTTTTTTATTAAAGTTTTAAAAAAAATTATATGTTTCTTTGAAATTGGATAAGAAAAATATATAATTTAGTTTATTTCTAGTCCTTGAAATCGAACCGGAAGACAAAATGCTTGTATAAAACTTCTCCTGTGGCAATTGCACTTGCTGCTGGTGCATTTCTCGGTGCTGAAAAGTATTTTTCAACATAAGAAAATTCAGTTGAGACACTAAAAATCTTAAACTTAATTTTTGAGATACTAAACGACGTTTCTTGGCGATTCTGATTCGTCGAATACCTGGCGTTATACCCCAGGGTGTCGGTCCCCATCGTCTCCTTCTCCCCTTTTCGAATTGGGGTCATACGCGTCAATCTGACTTTCCTAGCCAAAGTTATGGCCGTTTAAAGTTTTAAAAAAATTTCAAATCATTTTAATACAATTTTTTTAAGTATTTAATGATATTTTTTTTAAATGATGTTATTAATATTATTATGCATGATTTTTAGGAAAACATTTTAAATGATGTTTCTTAAATGATGTTATCAAATCATTTTAAAAAAAATTGACATTTTACCAAAGTTTTCTTTTTTCTAATAACACACAATGAAATATTTTAATTTTTCTTATAGCTGCGAAAAATCCGATCTGAAAATATTGATCCAGATTATTTGTTTCAGTCCTTCTAATAAACTAAATTATATATTTTTCTATCTAATTTCAAAGAAACATATAAAAAATTTCTAAAGAAATTATAACTTTTTCCAAAAAAAAATATCAAAAATTTCAAAGAAACATATAAAAAAAATAAAAAAATTATAACTTTTTCCAAAATAAAAAAAGAAGAAGATAGGAACCGGCGGTATAATAGCCGGTTCCTAATAAAAATTATGAACCGGCTATTAAATAGCCGGTTTGGACATTTTTGACACAATCTGGTTTTGGTGGGCAGAGTTGGCGAAATGTTAATGATTTTGGATATGGATAAAAATGACGGTAGAGTGAGGAATCTGTCCATCCATTTTACTATGTACGGATTTTAATGAACATGACACGAATCTTAAAGACTACCGTGCATTCGACCGCTTGTCCAAATTAATTATCGCACGATTAAAATTACGTATAGTACTACAGAGAATACATGTCCCACTTCTAAAACCTGTTATGAAATCTAAGATGACAAGTTACACATCTTATAAATTTAATTTTATGTCTATTAATTAAATAAATTGCAAGTATATTTTTTCATCATTTAGTGGTTTATTATATTTAATAGAAAATGATTGATTATTTATTTAAATATTAATAATTTATTTTATCTACTTTTGATAAAAAAAAAAATTAAGCATTTTTATTCATACGGAGTTTGATAACATGACTTATAAAAGTAAAATATGTAAATTATTTATCATTTTGTTTTTTTCACAAGTTTCAACTTCTAATATTTAAAATAATCTTAATTATTCAATTTCTAAGATTAATATGATCACAACAGAAAGTAATAAGAAGAAAATGGTTGTTGTTCTAACTTGAATTTCAACTAATAAAGATATTTTGTTTTTATTTTTCAAACAAAACTAATTGAGGAAAGGTTTATGGAATTATGTTAATGTTGTTTTTAAAAATTGTTTCTATTTAAATTGTACGAGGTAGTGGAATTTGTATGTGATTTATGAAAAATGGCAACAAAAGACTGATTTATAGTGAAAAATTCATAAGAAATAATGATAAATAATTTATACAATTGAGATGCTTAAGATTATAGTTATCATTAAAGCATCTTCATACTGATTTGCAAAATATAATTTTTATGTCATGTCAATAACTTTAACAATTATTCTCAATCGTATTCAAATCATCACCATCCATAATAGATTATAATTTCATATGGAAGACATCTTTGTAATTCTATAATCTTCACCATTAAAATTAATAATTGAAAACGATTATAAACCGTGACGTGACAATTTTAACAAAAGTACAAAATTTACGTATGATTTATTCTTCTACATATTTGCAATTGAGATTACAACACGTTAACATTTGTGAATTTTCGAATTTACGAGAGAGCAATTATATAGTTTGAGTTCGCTTAAATTTAAAACTACGAAAAAGACAATCTTTTTAGGTTGAGAGTATAATTAAATGGTAGACCAGGTCCGTCTAAGGATTAATTCCGAGAATAAATCGTCACCTGGTCAAAGGAAAATCAATTGGGCACGGAGAAAATTGGTTAAAGAAATTTGACGGAATCATCCAAAGAATATATATAACAAATAAATAAAGAAACAATCAAACAAAGTCAAATTATTTCATATGCTTTTAAGAGGATAATTAGACTAAAAAATGTTATAAAATAAAAGATGGGGATGACTTTTAGTGGCAATACATAGAGAGAGAGTCCCGCTAATATGTTTTCAGAAGCATTTCAACTCATATTCTTATCTATAATTTATCAAATAAGCTTCAAACGAAAAATTTAAACTATTCAATCCGATCTTCTTCTGGAGATATAAGTTTTTTTTTTTTTTACTTTTTCATATTTATTTAGTATCAAAGTCAAGTGGAGATTAAAAAATAAAGATTTGTGCACATATTTATGCATTGTTGGTATGTCAAAAAATACCATATTTTAAAACCATATAAAATAGTAAAAAATTTTAAAAATAGTAAAACTTGATATTCTACAAATTAAATATATAACTAATTTATTGAGTTACTTAATTTGAAATTTCAAATATGAAATTTTGAAATTTGGGTCAGTAGCACTTCGCCGAAATGCTACCAAAAGCATATTAGTTATATGAGGATGGATCAACTTACACCATTTTTTTTGTAACACAAAATTACATCATTCATTTTTAAAGTTCAAACATTCGATCCAAGCCGTTCAACATATTAGATATATTAAAATAAGCTTACAGATCAAATTTTATATTATTTTGAATTTTTTTACTATTTATTAAGATGGGTACAAAAATTCAATGGTCTGAAAACAAAATTGAGAGTAGTTCCGATGCCCATCGGACCTACCTTTTTTGATGGGTGAAATGACCATCATATCTGCCTCAAGATTCGTGCGAACTCATTAAAATCCGTGCAAGTATTTTTTAGTTTCCGTGCGCACAAATCTTAATGATAATCGTACGGTGTTAGAGCTAATTGAACCTAAAAGTAGGTCCAATGCCCATCGGACCTACTCCTATCTCCTGAAAACAACGATTTTGTAAAATACTTAATAAATAGTAAAAATATTCAAAAAACATAAAACTTGGTTTCTAAGCACATTTTAACATGAAGACCATGTTGAACGGTTTGGATTGACTATTTGGACTTTGAAAATTTAAAAAATGGATGGTGTAATTTTGTGTCACCAAAAAAGGTGTAAGTGGATCCCTCCTCTAGTGTGTGTGTGTGTGTGTGTAGAGAGAGAGAGATCAGAGATGGGCTATGGTGAGTTGCGAAATAAAAATCTTGTTTTACTTCACGCTCATATCTTCATTTCAAAAACTTAATAGTCCATCCGAATTGCTCAACAAGATATTTATATTGAAATGTACTTGGAGACCAAATTTTACATTTTTTACTAGTTTTTCTAAATATTTCAAATCAATGTTTTTAATGGTTCTGAACTATTCAAAAATAATAGTTTTTCCTGGCATGACGATACCAAAAATCAACCCCTTGCCCAAAGACCACCTACTGAAAGATATCTGATGATTGCATGCATGAAAGTCCCACAGATCGATATAGCCATAAAGGTTTGTGGTTATAAAGTTACTTGTCCAAAACTATTAAGAAAAGAAAATGTTATAATGACATATTAGTTTGTGAAACAAATAATTACCAAGAGCTCCAATTGAGGATGAAAGCCCTGAACTGTTCATTTTCCATCACAGCAGTGACTTTGATCCAAATTTTAACACTCTGTCCCTGTCTTTTTCTCTCAAAAAAAGGTTGAAAACCCCTAAACTGCTTGCTGTTAGCGTGCAATAATTTAGCGATATATATTCTCTTCCAGAATTTTGAATTAATCAGGCAAACCAATCTGGTACTGCAAAATACTGTCAAGGTCTTAAAACTTCCAAATATCACCTCGTTCAAAGCTTGGAGGACCCGGGAATCCATTAGGGGTGTCAATGATACCTTTTTAACCGTTTATCCATTCCGTACCATATTCGATAAGGCGGGTATGAATTTTTTTTTTGTTAGATTATCGGGTATGAGTATGAGTAAGAAAGCAGCAAAAGGAAAATTAAAATGAAAAATGAACCTGGAAAAATAAATGATTGGTCACATATACATGTGAATATGTGATGCACACAAATGTATGTTTAAATGTTATTTTGTGTGCATTATAAATAAAACAAAATCATTTGGTCTCATAAAATTAAGCATGCAGATCCACACTGGAAGGTTTCAGAATGGCAAAAGGTTAGGTGGCAAATTAATTAAGCATGTAGACAGCATAACATACTTGAAAAATATTGCTCATGTATAACATTAATTGTGCAAGGATAAGCTTGTCATACAACACTTGCTACCTTTCATTATTCTTCCTTTATATTGATCTATTGTTTTCGTACAACATTGACAAACTGCTAATTAATTGCAACCTTAATTAATTTGATGCTACAACAGACCTGACTGAACCAAAAATGAACCCTCTACCAAAAGATCCCTTACCAGTACCAGAGCTGCCAAAAATAGAATTAAGTAATGTTAGGGTTTCTAGAAAGAAGGAACTAGAAGCAAGAGAGACAAAATCTTATGAGAAACTTGATTGTATTCTTGACTTCATTATTACATGGAGTATAAATGATATAATTTATAGCAACATAAATCTCTAAAAAGAAAATTTCTATAAATGACATGTCCAAAAATACTCCTATACTAAAATACTAAATTCTTTCTCTTTAATATAGCCTGCCAAATATAACTTATTATCCTGACATCTTGTTAAATTAAGTCTGATGAAAATATATGATGAGATGAGATACATACACAATAAGTAATTTTATTAATGCTGTCTGCTGTGTGTTTATACATACATGTTTCATCTGCAAATTAACGATCTTGTACGTACTTCAGATGTTTGGTATGAATAAAGCTGTAATATTATGATCGACCTTGGTTTAATTTGTTTCACCATATATAGTTATTGGCTTATCATGGTTAACTATAGGGCTCAATTTAATTACAAGCAATTAGCACTGCATATTTTCCATTTATTCAAAAATTAGAGAGAAACTACACCAAAATGATAAAGGGAAGGAAAATGTCAGAACTATATATATATATATTGAATCAAATTAAACTCTGTCAGTATACTAAACATTGATGTCTTTTGCATGGTAAAGAAAAATGCAGTCAATTTCTCTCTCAATCGTTACAAGCTGTGGATTTAGCCACTTTAATATTTTAATAAATGCGCTATCCAAGTTGGTGTCAACTCAGCCCGGCCCAGTAAAAAAATCAAATACATCCGAGGC
This sequence comes from Carex cristatella, assembly GCA_024447775.1. NCBI lineage: Eukaryota > Viridiplantae > Streptophyta > Magnoliopsida > Poales > Cyperaceae > Carex > Carex cristatella. Next base: position 3,371,952 of record JAJHPF010000023.1, on the reverse strand, counting down.
CGGTTAGGCCCGGTGATCTGGCCCAGTCATATCTGGCCATCGAGTAAAGACATTTCACTGCTGCCTGCTACCGAGTTTTAACCATAAACCATGTAGTATATATATTTTCTCTTTTTGAAATTGTAAGCAAGAAAAAGTACCAACTTGTTGTTTACATAATTAGATGAGTGAGTTTATGGTAATATGCATATCACGGATTAGTCCGTAATACGGATTAATATTTTTATTTTTAAATTCTAATGGTCGATCCGAATCATTCAACATGATCCCCATATGAATATCTACTTGCATACCGAATTTTATATTTTTTAGAATTTTTTTACTATTTTTTAAGATGGGTAGAAAATTACTTGATCTGAGAATTATGGACCATCCAAAAACAATGATTTTCTACCTATCTTAAAAAATAGTAAAAAAAAAATATAAAAAATATAAAATTTGATCTGCAAATACATATTCATATGAAAATTATTTTGAACGATTTAGATTGACCGTTAGAATTTTCAAAATGAAAATATTAAACCGTATTACTTTCTGGTATCACAAGTGTCTAGCAAAAAAGAGTAAACCGTGATATGCATAGTATCATAGACTCACTCTAATTATATTGTTATCTGTTTTTCTTTTCTTTTTTGTCGCTCATACACACACGCACACGCACACAAATGCATTTTTTTTTTGTTATATGGAACAATATTGTGCTGGACATACAATTTTTCCTAAATTCAAACCATTGTTTCATTATTTTTCATTTAAGTTGTTAATTTCTTCTAGTAATGAAAAAAAGTTCTGTACCCAAGTCTCTTATCATATTGTGTGTACTAAAACTTGAACCTGTGATTTTATATCTATTTAAGTTAAAAGGAATTAAACAATCTATCTCAGATCGTCCATCTTATCTAGTACGTACTTATCTTGCTCCAGCAAACGACAAGTAAAAAAAAAAAAATAGAAAGATCCAACAAGACATTAAGAAATGTTGATGACTACGGGTATCAACGAGCTGGCTCGGTTCGAGTTAGGTCTTAGGAGGCTTGTTAATTATGGATCGAGTTACAGCCGAGTGAGTTGGACCTAGAGCATCCGAGCTAAAATCTTAGATTGAAATCGTGACAAGCCAGCCCGAGTTAACTGATGAGCTGACTCGCTGGGTCTAGCTGGATCTTGTTTTAAGAAAAAAAAATTATATAAACTTATTGGATCAAGCTGAACTGAGTTAGACAATATAAAATGTACAGAAATTCATATAAATTCACCAATTGATGCCTAGCCAAGTCAGCTCCCAAACTGGAGAGCAAACTAGACTCCAACTTAAACCTATTAATTCTGGATTGAGCTAGTGGCAAGTTGGCTCGTTAATAGTTTGGCCTAGTAATGAATGAGTTAGAAGCAAGTCATGATTAAACTACTAGCTACGAGTGTTTTTTTGCCACCCCTAATGATGACCATGATTTTAGGAAAAAGAACATGGCTAGGTTAGGCTAGGGTAATATATATAATCCTTTTATTTTAATGAAACAGGTTGAATTTTATTATATCAAAAACCATTTTCCTGTGGAAATTCCTGAAATAAATTATAAGAGATAAACAAGGATAGCTAAAGTAATTGGATAAATCAAACAATATTAATTAATTAATCATTTAAATTTCAAATTTGGTTTGATATCAGTTCACCTACTACTGCTACTAATATATGTCAGCAGAGGGGCTCCCCATTAAAAAATGCTCAAATGCATCCAAAAAGCTGAACTGAGTGCAAAAATCATTGCACCAAAGGACAACACAAAGAACCAAGCTTGGGAATAATAATATAATTCATTAGGCTTAAATTATTTTTATCTGCGTTGAGATTCGCTTGTCTGATTGAAATTCACGAAGCGGTTTATAATATATATTATGTGTGAATCTTGATGCGAAACAATCGGTTTAAACCGGACATCATACTGAAGTTGATCCAATACTCATAAATAATCTCTGCTCCCCTACTTAAACACAATCTTTGCTAATGATTGAAAATTTACTTCCCTTTAATTAAATAAATTATAATTAATATCCAGATAATTTTGTGATATAATTAATGTAATTATTTGGACGTACTAATTGCTCAAATTAAATGAGATGTTTAAATCACCTACCAACGAGTCCGGTTAGTATGACATCAGTGTTATTTCAGCCTATATAACACCAACTTCAAAACCTACTGAATCGATTTCAAATGGTAAATCCAAATCGTTCCATCCGATCTATTTCATTAGTTGTGCGTTTACATGCTAATTTTATAATTTTTGAAATTTATTTAGTATTAAGTCAAGCGGTCAAATATGTGAGTTTTAAGTTAATTTTAATGCATCTATTTTTCAACATTTTTGACCGCTTGAGTTGATACTAAAATAATTCGAAAATATAAAAAATTTGCATGTAAATGTATCACTCATAAACTAAATCAATTTGAACAGTTTAAATTAGTCGTTTGAAGTCTATCCAATCAATTTTTAAGTTAGTGTCATATGACACCGATGTCATACTAGCCGGACTTCCTATCAACACATTAAAATTTACTGCGGCGTAGTACCGACATGGTAGACCCATTCCACATAAAGAGGATAATTAACAGATAAGAACAAAACAAAACAATAAAAAAAATTGAATGAATGAATGAATGATCACATCAAAAGCATGATCCTCAGTGTACGGTGGAGATCTCCCTCTCTTTTGACTTATCCAATTGGACCCAAAATCCCCAAAATACCCCCGAGAAAATGATCACCCGAACCGTACCTCTCGGAGGAAAACGACAAAGACGAGGGTAACATGGTAATTTGTTGTGTCTGCTAATGATTGAACAAGTGAGCCAGGAAACTGGCTCCTTTTGTTTTTGTGTTTTGCTTTTTGGATCTTTGCATTTAAGTGCTTATAGTACTTAAATTTGGCAAATGATTCATGAATGCTTCTAATTCTAAATTGAGTAAATCCAAATTATTTTTTATTGCGTTTTTCATTTGTCAAATAATATCAATGCCAATATGCCATGCCAGTTATGGCATTACGTACTAAAAATAAATGGTAAAATTATTCATGAAAATTTAAAAACCACAGACTGTAACTACCAAACAATCCATTGTAATAAAAGAAAAATACAAATATATTCTTTTTGGGTTAATTTACAGTATCAATATATTTTACTCTAATTTATACAAAAAATCAAACATAAATACAAAAAAAATTCAAAAATAAAATAAAATAAGGGTCCATTATTCTCATTCATAAAAGTTGAGAACGGAGTAGGTCCTATGTCCATCGGACCAACATTTGGGTCTAATTAACTCCAAGACCATCTAATCCGTTTTCATATATGTGCACACGAAAATTAAAACAGACCTGTAGAGATTTTAAAATGGAACGCACGCATCTTCAAAAGGACTGGACGGTAATTGAGCATATCAAATCAAAGTAGGTCCGATGTCTATCGGAACTACTCTCAATTTATACTTGATGCTTAGCTTCGTCAATGAAAATTGAAGAATTCTTTGTGTTGTTCGAGTGATAGAAACAATAATTTTAATTTAAAAAAATTTGCACGGTTGTACGTTGGATGAGTATTATCTTAATAATTTTTTTTAATATATATAGGACAAGTTATTTCCGAATAGTATGGATGAGAGCATATTTTCCTAACACAAAAAATAAGCGTTTTAATGTCTCCAAACTTTCTTCGGTTTATGGACAGCTCGAAATAAGGCAGAAAAGGTCAATAAATGAGGAGTCATATTTTGAGTGCAAAAAGCTAAATGTTGGAAGTTGAGAGAATTTTTTACATTTTAATATTTAATTTATCTTCATCTTTAGATCTTTAAATTTCCTCTCCTCTGTTTTTTAATTTCTATTTGTTCTTGGACTCATTAAAAAATGTTCTGTTAGGATTGTAACCTAACGGGTAATGCAGCATCTCTGCATTACTTAGTGTACCAAGTGTTGTAAAAAATGACCGATTAAATGTCCATTTAATCGTTAACACTAGCCAAATCGTTATAAATACACTAATTAGAGCTAGGTCTGTTTGTGGATTTTTCCGATTAATTGGTCGATTATTCCCAATTATTCCGTTTATTCATGTTTATCGTCTGTTTATTTTTATTTATTTCCGTTTGTTTTCTTTTATTCCAATAAATATTTATTTTCACATTGTTTTTTTTTTTTCACTGTGTGAGCATAAGTTTCATAAATCATGTATTGTAGTTTTATTTGTGCTTGGATATAAATCATATATTTTATATGTATGCTTATTATATTATTTCTATCTTTGAAATTGATTAATTCTTCTATTATTTAAATACCATATATTTTTCTTGCTAACTGATGTAATTTTTTCAATTAGTATGACATGTTCATATATAAAATTAATTTATTATCATAAAATAAATTTAGTGAATTTATGTTGGAATGTTTCATTTTTTTCAAATAATTTGTTATTAGTATTTGAAAAATCTTAATTCTCGAATTTATTTTTTTTCATTAAAAATATGTTACCTACACATATAAAGTTCGTATGTGTTTTTAGGAAGAAATAAGTGTAGTGTCATGTTATAATAATTGAACTAAGTTAAATCAAATTTATTTGATAAATTAAATAAACAGTGAATATATACAAATAATTTTTATAAAAATATTAATTGAACATATAATTATGATTAATTGACCGCACATCGATTAATTATTTGACGATACTCTATTCTTCTGACGACCGTATACCGTTATTTAAAGGTGAAAATCTGCTTCTATTCTTTGATAATAGGAGAGTCCTTTTAGAGAGAGAAAAATAGAAGAAAAGAGAGAGAGAAAGAAGAGAGGAAGAGTGAGTATGAGAGAGAAAGAGAGGAAAGCTTTTTTGTTTTTGTTTTTAAAAAGAACGGATTTCGTTCCATAACAACACATTGACATTGATCTTAACAACATTTTGACATCGATCTAATCGATCTGATTACTGTGCGTCATGTGAATCCAAGTATTTTTTTTTCTTTTGTTTTGATTAAGGTGGATGACGTTAGCAGGGCTCTAAATGAGCTGACTCAAGCCGAGTTAGGCAAAAGCTCAGCTCGTTTATTCTGGACCGAGCTATTAGCGAGTCAGCTCGTTAACAACTCGCGAGCTAAAATCTCAAGTCAAACTCGTGACGAGCCAGCTCACGAGCTGACTCACTGGGTTTAGTTGGATCTTGTTTTAAGAAGAAAATTAATTTTACAAGCATTTTTGGACCGAGCTGGACCGAGCTTGACAGTATAAAATACACACAAATTTATACAAATTCACAAATTGATGCCTAGCCGAGTTAGCTCGCGAGCTGGCGAGTCAAAAACTCAGCTCGGTCCACTATCGAACGAGCTGTTACCGATCGAGACAGATGTGAGTCGCGAGCGAGCCATGAGGTACGAGCTTTTTGGACGGCCCTAGCCGTTAGAGACGATGATTGCTGTACACATGCAGTAAGTAAACACTGGTTGCTAACTTGAGCTGGGGAGAGAAGGGAAGGGAAGGCGCAAGATAGTCTCTTGTCTTGGCACTGCTGTCCTCGATACACGTACAGTGGTGCCCATGTGAGCACTGCAGGAAGCGTTAATTGCTCTCAGACTGAGCCCCTGATAAATACACCTCTCCTTTTCAGTAACTCCACTGCTGTGCACTGTGCTGCTCTTCTCTTGTCGTTTTCTGCTCCACCTCCCCCCCTGCAAAATTAACAAAATGCAATATATCAAAAGGCTGTTGGCTTTGGAATTTTTTTTTATAAATCATAATTAAAAAAATTTAATTTTATGAACTATTATTATCATTTTTTTTTACAAAAATTATAAGAACTGAAATGACATTTCTGGTGTAATTTTCCGGTAGTTTCGTTGATATAAAATACTGTAGAAATGCACTGGACCGAAATACAAATTCAGTTCTGACAAAAAATATAATGAATCGAAATGATATATCAGTTCTTATAATTTTTGTAATATATCAAAAGGCTGTTGGCTTTGGAATTTTTTTTATAAATCATAAGAGGTTGGCTAATATACAAACGTTTGTTCCTGGGCTCAGGAACAAACGGTTCGGTTCTCATATTTTCAAAGTCCAAACGGTCGATCCAAACCGACAGATGTTTAATCTATATTAAAATGTGCTTGGAGACCAAATTTTACATTTTTTGGATTTTTTTTACTATTTATTAAGATGGTTTGAAAATCGCTGTTTTCAGTGGTGCAGAATTTTAATAAAAACAACGATTTTCAAACCATCTTAATAAATAGTAAAAAAAATCCAAAAAATGTAAAATTTGGTCTCCAAGCACATTTTAATATAGATTAAACATCTGTCGGTTTGGATCGACTGTTTGGACTTTGAAAATCGGAGAACCGAACCGTTTGTATATTAGCCAACCTCAAATCATAATTAAAAAAAATAATTTTATGAACTATTATTATCATTTTTTTTTTACAAAAACTATAAGAACTGAAATAACATTCCAGTGTAATTTTCCGTGATTGCTGATATAAAATACTATAGAACCATACTGGACCGAAATACCATTTCAGTTCCAACAAAACAAAGTAACAAACCGAAATGATATTTCAATTTTTATAGTTTTGGTAAAAAAAAATAATTATATTGATTTTATAAAATTATTATTTTTAATTATGCTTATAATTTTATTTTTTTTGTCATTGCTGTTCAGAGAAAGTATTTCTGCTTTAATAAATTTTTCATACTCAGAAATCTGAGTGGTGTCATATCAGTAAAAACAAAATCAATAAAAAAAAGAGGAACCTGCTCGGTTGCTTCCTCGTGAGTTCTCACGCTTGGTATGGTGGTTAATAGAGAGAGCGTCAGGCCTTGATGTGATGCGCTCTGACGGCTGAGATTTGCCAGGCCATGATGTGATGTCTTCTGACGGCTGAGATTCTCCTGTCAAATAAATCACGTCTATGCCTGTGCTTTGAATCCCTGTCCCTACACAGGGAGGCAAAGATTCTGTAATCTTAATTTAATATTAATCTACCAATACTAATAAGTTATTAGGGGCATTAAATGTGACAATATTAATTAGTTATTGAATGGCAGTTTGTCTCGTAGTGACTAATGGAGAGACAAAATAAAACCCAAGTGCTCTGTTTTTATTAGCTGTACCATGTATTAGTCTCAGTGCCAGACCAGTATGACAGGAAAATATTTTATGAATAGAAATTATAAAATTAAGATGTATAGAAACAGAAATAGAAAGACGATTTTAATTGCAAAAATATAACAATGATCCATCTATTTATGAATCAGAGTTAATGACTAAGATCAATGTTTTTATAAAAAATAATAAAAACATAAAAAATAATCTTTTTGTTTCCTATCATTGATCTTTAATAAAAAAATAATAAAAATATGAATCTTAGTCATTGACTCCGATCTATAAATAGATGGATCATCGTCTCTGCCTCTGATCTTATCATATTAGCTGTAATCAAGGTACTATTTCTGTTTTCATACATTTGAATTTTATAATTTATATTGATTATATATGTATTTTTTATTTTTGAAATTTTATTTCTATTGTTTGGTTAATTTTGTTTACAGCTGTGAATTTGAAAATTGGGTTGCCATGCGTTTTTTCTTGTGTGATTATTAAATAATGTCATAAATCTCATGATTAGTTCTGGTTTAATGACTTGATTGAGCTACTCCAGAGCCAATTGGATCCTTTGATTAGTTAACAAATCAGTATTATTTTTAATAAAGTTTTGTTGACATGATTCATAATAAATTACCCATCATTTAGAGTTCACAATTATAGTTGAGAATTATAGTTATCTCATGCAACATTATATTCTTTTTTGAAAATTATAGTTGAGAATTTGCAATCAGAATTGCAACCTGTTAGGGTAATGCAGTATCTCTGCATTACTGTAGAGGATAGAATAATTTTCGGTCGGGTTAAAATATTTTAGTGCCTATTTTAATTATAGGAAATTTTATAGAAGTATCTCTAGTAATAATGCTCTCATGGAACATTATATTATTTTTTGAAAATTATAGTTGAGATTTGCAATCAGGATTGCAACCCATAACGGGTAACGTAGTATCTCTGCGTTACTGTAGAGGATAAAATAATGATCGCTCGGGTTAAAATTATTTTAGTGCCTATTTTAATTATAGGGAATTTCATAGAAATATCTCTAGTAATAATGCTCTCATGGAACATTATATTATTTTTTGAAAATTATAGTTGAGAATTTGCAATCAGGATTGCAACCCGTTAGGGTAACGCAGTATCTCTGCGTTACTGTAGAGGATAAAATAATTTTCGATCGGGTTGAAATTATTTTAGTGCCTATTTTAATTATAGGGAATTTCATAGAAGTATCTCTAGTAATAATGCTCTCATGGAACATTATATTATTTTTTGAAAATTATAGTTAAAAATTTGCAATTAGGATTGCGATCCGTAAGAATAACGTAATATCTCTACGTTACCGTAGAGAATAAAATAATTTTCGGCCGGGTTAAAATTATTTCAGTGCCTGTTTTAGTTATAGAGGAATTGCTTTGAGATTTGTGCCATGCTAAAATGGACGATGCAGATCTCGTTCTATATGGTAGTATCACACTGGATCCAAATCTGACCCGTTACATAGACAATGACATGACTGAGAACAAACGGTAGATTTGGAGGCAATTTTTTTTTATTAGTAGAAAAGAAAGCACTCAAATTTAAAAGTTGAAACTCTCAACTACCCGCCTATTCTAAACTCTAAAATAAGAAGAGTTGGGGGGCTTCTTTGCAAACTTCCTTTTCCTTTCTGACAGCTTCGTTCCCCCATTTACCAGGAATTTTCCTCAAAAAAAAAAAAAAAAACCAGGAATTTGCATCCTCTGAGATATCTCAAACTTTGCGTGACTTTTTGGAATATCTCAATCGTTCAATACCTTCTGCACGAATCTCAAAGCTCAAATAATACTGGCCCCCTATATTTCCCCGAATAGGCACCGGACACGTCGGTCACGCAAAAATTGAGATATCTCAGAGGATACGCACTCATTTACCAGTAAGTGATTTTGGTGGACCCTGTCAGTATGACAGTGCTTCAGGGGCCTGGTTTTGGTGTTATTACTTACTTGTTTATGTATTGGATGCTCTTTCCTGAACAAATACTATTCAATTCAAGTAATACATTTAACACTAACTTGTTGTACTCCTGCTTCTCTCTCTCACACACTCTAATGGCCTCAGCAGTTGTTTCTCCTACCTCCCCACACTCTCATCCCTGGATGAGCATGAGCATGAACCCCACAATCTCCTTCAGCAGTAGCAGTGACAAAACTGAAATGTGTCCTGCTCCTACTACTGATAAGGACTTCATCGAGTTTGAGTTTCAGCTGGATGATGATCAAGCCATGGCCAAGATGATCTCAGCTGACGAGCTTTTCTCCAACGGTAAGCTTCTTCCTCTCCGGCCCCATCAAATCTCGGTTGATGATATCCGACCGCCAGTTGCCATCAAATCTCGTCCTTCTCCGACGATCGCCTTAGAATCTGACCCTTACGTCTTCTCTCCCAAAGCCCCAAGCTGCTCTAGCCATTGGAGAGAACTACTTGGTCTGAAAAAGTCTCAAAATAACTCCCCTGTTACTACTACTTCGGCTTCGGCAAGGCCAACATCCTTAAAATATTTTATCCATAGAAACACCAGATCTGATTCAGCTATCAGTTTACCGTTACTTAACCGGGATCGGGATTTGGATGTGGATTCTGTTCCAATGTCTGCGCGTTTATCCCTATCCTCTTCCTCTTCATCTGAGAGGAATGAGCAGGATATACCTCGTCTTTCTCTAGATTCTGACAAGATTCCGCCACGTGTCAGGATGATCCGGGCTCGTTTGGAAGCAGCTCGGGCAGGTACGGTGGTTCCAGCTGTCAGATGTGCGTCTGTTGATAGCCCGAGAATGAACTCCAGTGGTAAGATTGTTTTCCAAGGGTTGGAAAGAAGCTCCAGTAGTCCCGGGAGTTTCAATGGTGGTCCCGGTCCCAGACCTGTCCGGTCGAGGAATGGAATGGAGAGACCATACTCGGGCTCGGCAAATATGGTTCGGGTTAGTCCGGTCCTTAATGTGCCTGTTTGTTCTTCTCTACGTGGTTCGATTAAATCCAGTTCTGTTTTTGGTTTGGGTCAGTTGTTTTCTCCTCAGAAGAAGGATCGGGATCGGGATGGTTCTGTTCGACCTGGGTCGGCTCTGGCTCGGACCGCTTCCAGGGCAAGAGTTTAGAAAATTATTGTTTTGCTGTTTTGGATGACAGGTTGAGTTCAAATTTTTTTTAGGAGAAACAGGTCGATAAATTAACCAAAATTTATTTTAGGCTTTAGAAGTTTTTTAATTTTTCTTTTTGTGTTTTTTTAACCACCAATTTGGTTTTGGAGCTGGTGCATCTTTTTTCTTCTTGCAATTATTGCGTGTAAATATGTGGTTAATTTGTCTGATTTTGCTTGTAGTTAACTAAATGAGAAGATTAATTTCTTTCATATTTATGTTTCTTCAGAGTTATTTTACAGTTCTAGTATGAAGTTTATTGATATCATGTAACTATCTAAGAATATAGTTGAATTTCATGCTCTCAAAGATAAAATGCTGACAAGAGATAGATGTTTTGCAACGAAGAAAGATAAACTGTGGTCCGCTGGCCAATCTGCAATACTCAAAGCAGGGAAACAATTGCTTATCTGCTGTTTTTCTGCCCTTCTGCGATTTCAGTATGGAACTTTATTCAAACTGGGTTCAGAAATTGCATACTGGTGCGATCACTGGTACAGTACCAGTCGGTAACGGCTATTTATGCCAAATGTCCAAGATGCGGGGTTGAAAATGAATATATGATGCATTTGCTTTTCTATTGTCCACTGTCAAGGGCATCAGAATTGGGGCTGAGGGTTGATCACTTACCAGTAGACTTCACAACCACATTCAATGCAGTCACAGCACAGATGGATGAAGCGCAAATAATCAATTTTGCGAACACAGATTGGTCTTGATGGAAGGCCAGGAATGAAATTCTTTTCTTGGCAAATGGAGGTGCTGAAGCAGGTGAGGGAGACAGATGGAGGTGCCAGCGCAGCAGGATGCAAGGTAGGTACTGGTACAACCCATGCAACCTATACAGGTACACAGTGATATTTGCATAGTGGATGTTATTGATGCATCATGGGACCCGACACCAAAAGTGTGCTGGGGTGCGATAAAATATGTATTGAAACAAGGCTAGCAGAGTTTAATTTATGTCATACAACATTTATAAGGGAGGAAAACAAAGAAAGCAGAGAGATTCTGATATTTCGGAACAGAGTGCAAGGTTAGGCTTAGGCACTTAATTAGGCTTTGGCTAGGTATCCTTTTGTACAGTCCTTAATTACATATTTGACATTCAGTGTCAAATTGCACATCTAGAGATTGAAAATAGACTCAATCCTGAGTTCTTTCTCGCCTAAAATTGATACTGGTACAAGAAGAAATTTAGAGAGGTGGAATGAGTGCTTCCCCGCACTTGCTGGTATGATCACTGGTACAGGACCAGTTGGTACCGGCTATTTGTGCCAAATGTCCAACATGCGGGGTTGAAATGAATATATGATGCATTTGCTTTTCTATTGTCCACTGTCAAGGGCTACATAGGGGGCATCAAAATTGGGGCTGAGGGTTGATCACTTACCAGTAGAGTTAACAACTACATTCAATGCAGTCACAGCACAGAAGGATGAAGGGCAATAATCATTTTTGCAAACACGGCTTTGTGTCGACGGCAGACCAGGAATGAAATTCTTTTCTCGGAAAGAGACCTACGCCCTTATGATCGATGCTGAAGCAAGTGAGACAAATGGAGGTGCCAGCGCAACAGGACACAAGGCAGGTACAGGTACAACCCATGCAACCTATACAGGTACACAGTGATATTTGCATAGTGGATGTTATTGATGCATCATGGGACCCGACACCAAAAGCGTGCTGGGGTGCGATAAAATATGTATTGAAACAAGGCTAAAAGAGTTTAATTTATGTCATACAACATTTATAAGGGAGGAAAAAACAAAGAAAACAGAGAGATTCTGATATTTTGGAACAGAGTGCGAGGTTAGGCTTTGTCTAGGTATCCTTTTGTGCAGTTCCTTAATTTCATATTTGACATTCAGTGTCAAATTGCACATCTAGAGATACAAAAAAAATAGACTCAATCCTGAGTTCTTTCTCGCCTAAAATTGATACTGGTACAAGAAGAAATTTAGGGAGGTGGAATGAGTGCTTCCCCGCACTTACTGGTAAATAACAAGAAGCTGTCAGAAGATGAGAGTTCAATTTACCGATAGGCTCCCAAAAACCCAGAATATATTTGCGCCTTTACAATTAGTATCTTTTAGACTGCATAAGTCCATGTAATAGTTAAATTTTTATTAATATGAAATACCTAAGGGCATCTCCTCAAATTTTTTTTTTTTTTTTCTATATTTGACCCTTTCTGACCAAATTCAAGCTTTTACACTGCCGAATTTATGTGGGTTTCTGCAATCCACATTTGATTTCTTCTGGTAACATATTTTGGCTTGGTACTTGAATAGTTAAATTTGCATTGTTGCTTACCTCCTTATTATTCCATATCTCCATCCATACTCCATAGGATGCCCTTTTGAGTCTATTTATTTGTTATAGTTTATCGTGAAATTTCTTACAGAGTGCATTATCTTTTGATCTCAGTCACAAGATCAAAAGATTAATTCTCAATCTAAAAATATTTAGTTTTAACTATTTTTTTTTTTTTAATTTAAGATGGTAACCAACGTTAGGTAGGGTGTTTAATTATCAGGTCCGGTTTATTTAATTTGAATGGAAGGCCAGGAATTGTTTGTTTGTTTTTTTTTTTTTTCAGTTCTTCAAATTCGATGTATAATGAATAATATTTTCTAATTGAGACAAAATAATATTTCAACCCCTTAATTAAGCTCAATTCCAACAATATTCCCATAAATCTCTAATCGTGACTTTTCTTAATCACAGTGCATTCCATTATATTTATCACAAAATTCCTTCTGATTTTATCTACACCTTAAATATACCAGACAAGCATTTAAATCATGGACATATATAAAAGTAGTCGAATTGATATGAAAATGAATTGATCATTATTGATATACCTCAATTGAAAGAAATCCAATTTAGCATGAATTTAACAATTACATTCTTTAGAGTATGAGCCTCAGATCTAGTGGCTAAGAAAATGCTCTTTAAATGAAAGACCAAGGATGACATGTTCGAAATTCGACCCAGGATCTCTTCTAAATATTTAAATTTTAAATTGTTTACCATTATCTTTTATCCAAGAAAAAAAAAATCAAATGTGCCTTCAATGAAATTAATAGCATCAGTTTCGGTTCCGGATCGGATCCAAATTAATTTGTAAGATATTATTGTTCTCCAGAAGTGGGGGCTTACTTCCTTTTATTTTAGTTTGGTAAACACTTTTTAAAACTTTGTAATACTTTTGTTATGGTGTATCTGAAAATATTTTTGAATTGATGTTTCTAGGAAGTTGGCTTTTGATGTTGTAGAACTTTATTTTTTTTTTTTCGTATTAACGAGGCATATATTTCCTTTTGTACATTAATTCCAAAATAGAAAAAAAATAGCTTTTATTATTGCAATAAACAAGTTCAATTAATTGCAGTACAACTCATACAATATACAACTTCATTATCAAATAGATTTGCACTCCAATGCAATACAAGACATACAACTTAATTATAAACTAAATAGATTTGCACTACAATACAATACAAGACATACAACTTAATTATTAACTACAGAGCGTCAACTACATGATACTAAATTCGTTAAATGTTAATGTTCCCATAACATATTGTTGGGGTTAGATGCGTAAGCATTCAAGGTGTAATTTTATCGAGCACCTTGTGGGCCAATCAAATGGAAAAAATATATAAATCAAACAAGAAGCCATCACAATAAACAAGCAATCAAACACAAAAAAATTAAAGAGAGACACAAAATTTTACGTGGAAACCCTTGCGGAAAAAACCACGGAAGCACACAGCGCAAATTCACTAGATCAATGGAGTACTTACAAATACAAGGAGATAATCAAGCCATTAACACTCACTCTAACACTATGTAACAATTTCATACACTAATTTGATATTTCCTAGTGTATTAAGGTGGATTGGGTCAAGAGAACAGAAAACCCTGGAATGAGCTTGAAGAAGAATAGAACGGATAGCTTGGAGTTCAAATCACATCTCTCTCTCTATCTCCATTTCATTTTCCATACGGGAGTCATTTCTGTCAAAATGAATTAATGGCTCAATGGGCCGAAGCCCATTTGAGTTTCGGCTTCAACATCAACACATACAACTTGTGAAACACAGTATCGACCATTTGAAAATAAGTATACCTCCACTTTATTTTGAATAGTAGGATGAAAAACACCAACGAAAATCCTGCCACAAAACCAAACTCTATGAACAAATACAACTACTTGTCCCTATCACCAACATTTTGTAAATTGGAATCATTGTGACCATCACTTTGAGGAAGTATCTCCCTGCTACCACAACTCGTCTTTAGTGGGGGTCCACATAGGTATGGATTACCACTGTAGATTGATGGGTCATCAAGTGCCTGCAACTGATGCCCAGTTGGAATGCTCCCAGATAGATTATTGTAAGAAAAATTGAGCACTTCCAAATATTATTTTCATACCCTCTTGTCAGTGTACCACTCCCCATGTACCAGTTTTATACCAGAAAGAAAATCTTAATTTGCACCAGATAATGTTGATCCCCAGAATATGTTCGTACCAGTCCGGCATGCTCCTTCCTCTCTGTTGGCGTAGCAGTTTATTTTTACCAGTCAGTCCAGATCCTGTTCTCTGGTCCAGGTCTGAGCCTGCTACACCTCATACAAGAATGTACCAGAACTAGTTTGGTACTTTTCGATACTGTCACATACTCACATCTTCTTGTCAGCATACCAGTCGCTATGTATCAGTCCATTCGTTGTCTTTTCAAAGCCTAGCCATAATCATGTCTCCCTGGAGAAGGTATTCTAGTTCGCCGATCCTGTAAATTGGAATTGGGGAAGGGAAGGGAAGTGAGGAGAGAGAGCAAACCTGTAATCGGAGAAGAAAGTGGAGAGGAGAGTCGGAGACATAGTGGAAAAGCATTAGTTTGTATGACTGTGTACTCATCAAAACATTCATCAGAATATTAAAAAAAGAACCATGAAAAGAAGAGATATGTTGTATGTCCTCTGAAAAAATGAAAAAAATCACACAATTACTATTAGCTGGTAATTTCTTTTTAATATCCAATAACTTCTTATCTTCTTCATTCAGATGGAAACAAACAGTGTTGAGATTTATGTGCTGGTAGCAATCAATCAGAAAGATCATTACTAGTAGCTGATAATTTCATTAAGTGCACATCATACTACTTCATAGGAACATTAGATGCCTTGGCGCTTCCAGCGCTTTTAGTCTTCGCTAGTGGGACTAAGCAAGCGAAAAGGAACATTAGAAATCGGACAGAGCGCCTCCACTTGACCGTTCTGGACTTTAAATTTTTTAAGGCTTGTTGTTCATTATATCACTGGGCCTAATTTCATAGAAGGAAGTCCAAAATTGAAGAACTTCCCTGTCTAAATAAGTCACGCGTAAACATTCAAAATAAAACGATTTGGTAATTGATTAAGAAAATGTACAATCCATTTTCAATTACTTAATAGCCCAAGGCCCAGCCCAATTACTTGATAGCCCAAGGCCAGCCTAATTAAATGACTAAAATATTTAGGGTACGTTTAGATGAACTCTAGAATAGTTAGAATAGCTACTGACCTACTATTTAATAATAGTGTTATTCAGAACAGTGAAAAAATTGTTTTGATTGCATATTTGGAATAGAGTTTGGAGGTATTAGCTACTGTTTAATAATTTATGTATAAGATTAAATATAATACAATATAATATTAATTCAAATATTAAATGTAATATAATATTATTTTAAATATTAGATTAGTATTAAATAAAATATTATATTAAATATAATATAATATTAGTTTAAATATTAGATTAGTATTAATATTAAAAGCAACAAATGTTATTCCATGTTTTTGTAAGAATAGCGAATAGGAATACTATTCTAAGAACAGTAGCTATTCCGAATAGCTCTATTTCTCGTTTGGATGCACCTTGTTCCGAATAACATTGCTATTTTAAAAACTGTAGCTATTCTTGTGCATCCAAACATACCCTTATTATTACAATTAAATTCATATTTCTCTTTACATGAATGTCTTGTGTCAAGTTTGGATTTTGATTGAACGGTCTGAATCTAAACAATATTAAATTACCCTATAGTGACTAACATAATTCTAGCAAATTAGACAGGATGAGGTTTGGTCCAAATGGCTTTGGACCGAACATTGTCCAAAGGCTCTAAAAATCGTACGATTAAAGTTTGAACAGTCGATCTGAACCGCTCAATATGATTTTGATATTAAATGTGCTCAGAGACCAAATTTTATATTTTTTGAAAAAATTTACTATATTTTTAGATACATACAAAACCACTGTTTTTGGACCGTTCAAAAACAATGCTATTGTATGTATCTAAAAAAATAGTAAACAATTTAAAAAATATATATAAAATTTGATCTCTAGGCACATTTTAATATGGAAATCATGTTTAATGGTTCGGATTGACTATTCGGACTTTAATCGTACGATTTTTAGAGGCTTTGGACGGTGTCCGGTCCAAAGTCATTTGGACCAAATCTTATTCCAAATTAGACATATCAGGCTTTAATAAAGAATTGATGATTTAATTCATTTGATCAACTAAATAGAAAAAAAGAAAGAATTTATTTTTAATGGGAAACAAAATTAGAAATTTTGAATGTTTCAATGGGATAACAAAAATCACCCCTATCTCAATAGATTAATTTGCACAACCAAAAGTATATAATGTTTTAGGAGGGGTTTTCATATTAAAAGTCCTTAATTTCTACAAATGAGAAATTTCAAACATCAAACAAAATAATCATCATTTAAATTTATTAACAAAATGTTACACGAATTTGCACTCACTTTTATTATATTTTTCCTCCTCCTCCTAATATGCACCATGACTATAAGGAATTAAGATCGTAATATTTTCATTTGGACAATTTTATGAAGGGAGCGCCTAGTTGGCCCCCTATAATAATTTCCATTTCTGTCTCCCAGTTATTCAAACTGGCATACTGGTACAATCACTGGTACAGGACCAGTCGGTACCAGCTATTTGTGCCAAATGTCCAACATGCGGGGTTGAAATGAATATATTGATGCATTTGCTTTTCTATTGTCCACTGTCAAGGGCATCAGAATTGGGGCTGAGGGTTGATCACTTACCAGTAGACTTCACAACCACATTCAATGCAGTCACAGCACAGATGGATGAAGGGCAAATAATCCTTTTTCCGAACATGGCTTGGTATCAATGGAAGACCAGGAATGAAATTCTTTTCTCGGCAAAAACACCTTTCCCTTATCGGTCCTGAAGCAGGTGAGACACAAGGCAGGTACCGACAACCCATGCAACTTATACGGGTACACAGTGATATTTGCATAGTTGCTGTTATTGATGCATCTTGGTTGATCATTAGCACAATGTGAGTTAGGAATTTTGTGTACTGAAACTATGCTTATTAATATACGAAACTCAAAACTTTTTTATAAAAAAAAAAAAAATTCTAATATCAAATTACCATTATTGAAACCAATAATTTTGTTCTCATATTTTAATTATAAATTTTTAATGAATCAGGGTAGATGAAAAAAAAGTTCTTAATAAAATAACGTGTACAATAAAATATGTATTGAAACAAGGGTAGCAGAGTTTAATTTATGTCATACAACATTTATAAGGGAGGAAAAAACAAAGAAAGCAGAGAGATTCTGATATTTCGGAATTGAGTGCAAGGTTAGGCTTTGGCTAGGTATCCTTTTGTGAAGCTAAACCAGACCACCCATTCATCCGCCTTTGATCTCTCCACCCTCTCACTTGATGTCAGCCAGCTGCTCTGAACTGTTGTGGCCGGTACCATCAGCTGAATGCCGAGAGCAGAGGATAGTAAGAACCAAACATGTGTTGCGTAGGGACATAAGAACAATATGTGTAATGTTGACTCGATGGGATAGTTTGTACACATCGCGCATATCAGATCACATCTGAAGCCGGAATCAGCTCTCTGTCTCTCTCTCTCTCTACTTGAATCATCTTCCTTATCTCTCTACAGTTAGTTATTATTTTAAATAAATTAATTTACTGTTATTAAGTAGTCAATTATGATGTTTACATGTATAATTTGTAACAAATTATATATATGACGACAACAGCTCTAAATATGTGGAATTTTGTATTCTACCAATCATGTTAGTCTTACCTTATTTATTTCTATGCATATACGGTTTTGAGTGAGTGTATGGTACTATGCATATCACGGGTTGATCCGTAATACGGATTAATATTTCCAATTTTAAAAATCTTAATGGTCAATTTGAATTGTTCAACATGATCCTATATGAATGTCTATTTACAGACCGAATTTTATATTCTTTACAATTTTTTTATTATTTTTTAAGATAGGTAGAAAATCACTTGATCTGAAAATTTTGGACCATCCAAAAACTGTGACTTTCTATCTATCTTAAAAAAGAAGTAAAAAAAAAATTCTAAAAAATATAAAATTTGGTCTCCTGATACATATTCATAAGAAAATCATTTTGAACAGTTCGGGTCGACCATTAGGATTTTGAAAACAAAAATATTAATCCGTATTACGAACTAAATCGTGATATGCATATTACCATAGACTCACTCCACGGTTTTTCTTGAAGTAATAAATGGGGTTTTAGTTCTCACCATCTGGACTAGAAATATGGCACTAGTATGACGTACCAGAATTAATTTGTAAGATATTATTGTTTTCCGGAATTACGGGCTTACTTCTCTTTATTTTAGTTTGGTAAACACTTTTTAAAATTTTGTAAAACTTTTGTTATAATGTATATGAAAATATTTTTTAATTGATGTTTCTAGGAAGTTGGATTTTGATGTTGTAAAGCTCTATTTTTTTTTCGTATTAATGAGGAATACATTTCCTTTTGTACATTAATTAAAAAAAGAAAAAAAAAGCTTTTAATATTGCAATTAACATGTTCAATTGCAGTACAACTCATTATCAAATAGTTTTGCACTACAATGCAATACAAGACTTACAACTTAATTATAAATTAAATAGAATTGCACTACAATACAATACAAGACAACATACTGTTGGGGTTAGATGCGGAAGCATTCAAGGTGTAATTTTATCGAGCACCTTACGGGCCAATCAAATAGAAAAATATGGAAATCAAACAAGAAGCCAACACAACCAAGCAATCAAACCCAAAAAAAAAAAATTAAAGAGAGACAAGATTTTACGTGGAAACCCTTGCGGGAAAAACCACGGGAGCACATGACATAAATTCACTAGATCAATAGAGTAGTTACAAATACAAGGAGATAATCAAGCCATTAACATTTACTCTAACACTAATAATTTCATACACTAATTTGATATTTCCTAGTGTAATAAGGTGGATTGAGTCAAGAGAACAAGTTGAAGAAGAATAGAATGGACGGCTTGGAGTTCAAATCACATCTCTCTCTGCCTCCATTTCATTTCCCATACGGGAGTCATTTCCGTCAAAATGACTTAATGACTTAATGGGCCGAAGCCCATTTGAGTTTTGTCTTCAAGATCAACACATACAACCTATCAAACACAGTATCGACCATTTGAAAAAAGGTATGCCTCCACTTTATTTTGAATAGTAACATGAAAAACACCAGCAAAAATCCTACCACAAAACCAAACTCTATGAACAAATACAACCACTTGTCCTTGTGCTTAACAACCTCATTTGTCGTTGTTCTTGCGCTTTGCAACAAAATATGCCCTTGATCTTGTGCTTCGAAACCTCATTTGTATTTGTTCTTGTGCTTCGAAACCTCATTTTTCATTATTTGTGTGCTTAATAACCTCCATTGGCATTATTTGTGTTTATGAATCTCATTTTTCATTGTTTGTGCTTATGAACCTCATTTGCATTTGTTCTTGAGCTAAATAAACTCATTTGCCCATGTTCGTGGGCTTAACAACCTCAATTGTAAACCCTAAACCCTAAACCATAAACCCTAAACCCTGAACCCTAAACCCTAAAACCTAAACCCTCAACCCTAAACCCTAAACCCTAATCCCTAAACCTAAACCCTCAACCATAATCCCTAAACCCTAAACCCTAAACCCTGAACCCTAAATCCTAATCCCTAAACCTAAACCCTCAACCATAATCCCTAAACTCTAAACCTTAAACCCTAAACCGTAAACCCCAAACCCAAATCCCTAAACCCTAAACCCTAAATCCTAAACCCTGAACCCTAACCTCAAAACCCTAAACCATAAACCCTAAACCAAAAACCCTAAACCCTAAACCCTAAAACGTAAATTCTAAACCATAAACCCTAAACCCTATTCCCTAAACCCTAAACCCTAAACCTTAAACCATAAACCCTAAACCCTAACTCCTAAACCCTAAACTCTAAAACCTAAACCATTAACCCTAAACCCTAAAGGCTAAAACTTTAACCCTAAACCTAAACCGTAAACCCCAAACTCTAAACCCTAAACCCTAAAACTTAAACCCTAAACCCTAATCCCTAAACCCAAAACCCAAAACCGTAAACCGTAAACCGTAAACCCTAAACCGTAAACCGTAAACCGTAAACCGTAAACCCTAATCTCCAAATCCTAAACCATAATCCCTCATCCCAAAACCCTAACCCTAAACCCTAAACACTCATCTCTAAATCCTCAACCCTAATCCCTAAACCCTCAACCCTAATCCCCGAACCCCAAACCGTAAACCGTAAACCCTAAACCGTAAACCGTAAACCGTAAACCGTAAACCCATAACCGTAAACCCTTAACCCTAAACCCTAGACCCTAAACCTTAAACCCCAAACCCTAAACCCCAATCCCTAAACACTAAACCCTAAACCCTAAAACCTAAACACTAAACCCAAAACCTTAAACCCAAAATCCTAAACCCTAAATC
This sequence comes from Carex cristatella, assembly GCA_024447775.1. Lineage (NCBI taxonomy): Eukaryota > Viridiplantae > Streptophyta > Magnoliopsida > Poales > Cyperaceae > Carex > Carex cristatella. The sequence goes on along the minus strand of JAJHPF010000023.1, from coordinate 3,350,732 downwards.
ATAAACCCTAAACCCTAAACCCCTAAACCATAAACCATAAACCCTCATCCCTAAACTCTAAACCCCTAACCCTAAACCCAAAACCCTCCATCCTAAACCCTAAACCATAAAACCAAAACCCTAATCCCTAAACCCTAAACCCTAAAACCAAAACCCTAATCCCCACACCGGAAACCATGAACCCTAAACCGTAAACCCTTAAACCGAAACCCTAAACCCTAAACACTAAACACTAAACCCTAAATCCCAAACCCTAAACCCTAAACCCTAAACCCTAAACCGTCAAACGTAAACCCTAAACCCTAAATCCTAAACCCAAAATCCAAAACCCTAAACAGTAAATCCTAAACCAAAGCCCTAAACCCTAAACCCTAAACCATAAACCCGAAACCCTAATCCCTAAACCCTAAACCGTAAACCATAAACCCAAAACCCTAAAACATAAACCCTAAAACCTAAACCCTAAACCCCAAACCTTAAACCCGAAGCGTTCAACCCTAAACCCTAAACCCTAAACCCTAAACCCGAAACCTAAACCCTAATACCTAAATCTTAAACCATAATCTCTAAACCCAAAACCCTAATCCCTAAAACCCTAAACCCTAAACCCTAAACCCTAAACCCTAAACCAAAAACACTAAACCCTAAACCCTAAACCATAAACCCTAAACCCTAAACCCTAAAACGTAAATTCTAAACCATAAACCTTAAACCCTATTCCCTAAACCCTAA
>JAJHPF010000023.1:3332500-3342500 GCA_024447775.1 Carex cristatella | reverse complement strand
TATTTTAAACTTATTTGGACCAAAAATTTAGAGTTTTTTTATTTAGAATTGAGAATTCTAAGAATTTGGAATCTTTCTAAGTATTTATTATGTGTCGAGCCATATTATTTACACTTGTTCAAGTGAAACTTAACAAGCTCATTATATAAATGAGTTCAAAGGGATTTGAAAAATAATTTTGCTAAATGAATCCCAATTTGTTGAACGTTATTTATGCATTTGTTATTATGCTTGGGAACCTAATTTGGTTTGATCTTGTAGTCCAAAGAATCCTTAATTGGCATGATGTATCGGGATATGCTAGTCATTAGTGAAAAAGAATAGTTTGCCCAAATTCCTGTGATTAGCAACATCATTTACACTTGTTCTAATGATTAGGAACCTTTGGAATATTGTCATTGTTCATGAACATTGCAACATAATTTGACCTATGCATTTATGTGCTCCGAACCTCAATTTCCATTGTTTGTGTGCTTAACAATCTTAATTAGGATTTTTCGATGTTTTTAACAAACTAGAATAACATTGATATTGTGATTATCAACCAATCCCATTTGAATTTGTAATCAATTGGATTGGTAAGTAACCTCATTTACCCCTAATACAAGAACTGATCCCTAAAAACCACAATGATTCTTATATGCTATTGGTCCTCTTTTATCCCATGTACTGTATAAAAAAAAAAAAGAACCTTCAAATATATCATGAGCGTTCTAAAAGGTCCAGGAAAGGAAAAGGTGTTGTCCTCTTTTCTTACTTTGTATAATATAGTTTATGATCCTAAATGCTTTAGGTTACTAAACCATAAACCATATGCAATTGTTCTTGAGCTTAGGAACCTCAATTGCCCTTAATTGTGTGCCCTAACAACCCTAAACCCTAAACCCTAAACCCTGTGCCCTAAACCCAAAACTCTTTTCTCCTAAATCTTGAATGCTTAAGAGCCTAAACTGCATAAACTCTTGTGCTTAGGAAGGTCCTAAATTCCTTTAAAGTTTGTAAGTTTAACAACCTCAAACCTCATTGCATACTTAACCTTTTCTGCCCTTGTTTTTGTGATTAGGCAACATCATTTATGCTTGTTCTTGTGCTTCATAATCTCATTGCCGTTGTTCTTGCGCTTTTCACATAATTTGCCCTTGTTCTTGTGCTTATGAACCACATTTGCATTTGTTATTATGCTAAGGAACCTCATTTGCCCATGTTTGTGTGCTTAACAACCTCAATTGTCGTTGTTTATATAGTTCTTAACCTCCTTTGCCCATGTTTTTGTGATTAGCAACATCATTTACACTTGTTTTTGTGCTTAAGAACCTCATTTGTCATTGTTCTTCCGCTTTCCAACATTATTTGCCCTTGATTTTACGCTTACAAACCTCATTTGCATTTGTTCTTGTGCTAAGGAAACCTCATTTGCCCTTATTCGTGTGCTTAACAATCTCAATTGTCGTTGTTCATATACATCTTAATCTCTTTTGCCCTGGCACGTGTGCTTAGCAACATCATTTATACTTGTTCTGTGTGCTTTGCAACATACTTCCCTCCATTTCTAGTTGTAAAACCTCATTGCGATTTGTTCTTGTGCTTAGGAACATAATTTGCCTTGTTCGTATGCTTAACAACCCAATTGTCGTTGTTTATATACTTCTTATTCTCTTTTGGCCTTGCTCGTGTGCTTGGCAACATCATTTACACTTGTTCTTGTGATTAACTACCTTATTTATCGTTGTTCTTGCGCTTTTCACATAATTTTCCCTTGATCTTGTGCTTATGAACCTCATTTGCATTTGTTCTTGTGCTTAGGAACCTCATTTTCCCTTGTTGGTGTGCTTAACAACCTCAATTGTCATTGTTCATATGCTTCTTAACCTCTTTTGCCCTCGTTCTTGTGATTAGAAACATCATTTATACTTGTTCTTGTGCTTGACAACCTCATTTGTCATTGTTCTTGCACTTTTCAACATAATTTGCCCTTGATCTTGTGCTTATCAACCTCATGGGCATTTGTTCTTGTGCTTACGAACCTCATTTGTCCTTCTTCGTGTGGTTAACAACCTCAATTGGCGTTGTTCGTAGATTATTAACCTCCTTTGCATTTGTATTTGTTCTTGTGAGTAGCGACATTATTAACACTTGTTCATGTGCTTAACAGCCTCATTTGTCGTTGTTCTTGCACTTTGCAACATAATTTGCCCTTGATCTTGTGCTTATGAACCTCATTTGTATTTGTTCTTGTGCTTCAGAACCTCATTTTTCATTGTTTGTGTGCTTAACAACCTCAATTGGCATTATTCGTGTTTATGAACCACATTTGAATTTGTTCTTGAGCTAAGTAACCTCATTTGCCCATGTTTGTGTGCTTAAAAACCTCAATTGTCGTTGTTCATATACTTCTTAACCTCCTTTGCCCATGTTCTTGTGCTTGGCAACATCATTTCCACTTGTTTTTGTGCTTAACAACCTCATTTGTCGTTGTTCTTGTGCTTTCCAACATTATTTGCCCTTGATTTTACACTTACAAACCTCATTTACACTTGTTCTTGTGTTTAACAATCTCATTTGTTGTTGTTTTTGTGCTTTGCAACATTATTTGCCCTTGATCTTAAGCTTACAAACCTCATTTGCATTTGTTCTTTTGTTTAGGAACCTCATTTGTCCTTTTTTGTGTGCCTAACAACCTCAATTGGCGTTGTTCTTATGCTTCTTAACCTCTTTTGCCCTTTTTCTTGTGCTTAGCAACATTATTAACACTTGTTCTTGTGCTTAACAACCTCATTTGTCGTTGTTCTTGCGCTTTGCAACAAAATTTTCCCTTGATCTTGTGCTTATGAACCTCATTTGTATTTGTTCTTGTGCTTCGCAACCTCATTTTTCATTGTTTGTGTGCTTAACAACATCAATTGGCATTATTCGTGTTTATGAACCTCATTTTTCATTGTTTGTGCTGATGAACCTCATTTGCATTTATTCTTGAGCTAAGTAACCTCATTTTCCCTTGTTCGTGTGCTTAACAACCTCAATTGTCGTTGTTCTTATACATCTTAATCTCTTTTGCCCTTGCTCGTGTGCTTAGCAACATCATTTACGCTTGTTCTTGTGCTTAACAATCTCATTGTCGTTGTTCTTGCGCTTTTCACATAATTTGCCCTTGATTCTTGTGCTTATGAACCACATTTGCATTTGTTCTTGAGCTAAGTAACCTCATTTGCCCATGTTCGTGTGCTGACCAACCTCAATTGTCGTTGTTTATATACTTCTTAACCTCCTTTGCCCATGTTCTTGTGCTTAGCAACATCATTTACACTTGTTTTTGTGCTTAAGAACCTCATTTGTCATTGTTCTTGCGCTTTCCAACATTATTTGCCCTTGATTTTACACTTACAAACCTCATTTGCATTTGTTATTGACCTAAGGAACCTCAATTGTTCGTGTGCTTAAGAATCTCAATTGTCGTTGTTCATATACATCTTAATCTCTTTTGCCCTTGCACATGTGCTTAGCAACATCATTTATACTTGTTCTTGTGCTTAACAACCTCATTTATCGTTGTTCTTGCCATTGAAACATAATTTGTCCTTCATCTTGCGTTTATGAACTTCATTTGCATTTGTTATTATGCTTAGGAACCTCATTTGCCGGTTTGTGAGCTTAACAACCTCAATTGGCGTTGTTCTTGTGCTTCTTAACACCTCTATTCTGCAATTGATCTTGTGATTAGCAACATCATTTACACTTGTTCTTGTGTTTAACAACCTCATTTGCCGTTGTTTGTGTCCCCTTTGGAACATTATTTGCCCTTCATCTTGTGCTTATGAACCTCTTTTGCATTTGTTTTTGTGCTTGGGAACCTCATTTAGCCTTGTATCTTGTGCTGCTTAACTACCTCAATTGGCGTTGTTCGTGTGCTTAACAACCTCTATTCTCCTTGATCTTGTGTTTATGAACCTCATTTGCATTTGTTCTTGTGCTTAGGAACCACATTTTCCCTTGTTTGTGTGCTTAACAACCTTAATTGTCATTATTCATATGCTTCTTAATCTCTTTTGCGCTTGTTTTTGTGATTATCAACATCATTTAGACTTGTTCTTGTGCTTAACAACCTCATTTATTGTTGTTCTTGCGCTTTTCAACAAAATTTGCCCTTAATCTTGCGCTGATGAACCTCATTTTCCATTGTTTGTGTGCTTAACAACTTTAATTGACATTTTTCGTGTTTTTAACAACCTCTTTTACCGTTGATCTTGTGCTTATGAACCTCATTTGCGTTTGTTCTTGAGCTAAGTAACCTCATTTACCCTTGTTCGTGTCCTTAACAACCTCAATTGTCGTTGTTCATATGCTTTGCAATTTTGCTCTTGATCTTGCGCTTATGAACCTTCTTTAGTGTCTTAGCGAATATCCATTTCACACTCGTTTGTGTCTTAGCAACTTTAATGATATTTTTGTGCTTTTAACAACCTCATTTGTCATTGTTCTTGTGCTTATGCAACCTCATTTACCCTTTTCGTGCCCTTGACAACTCATTACGTTGTTCATATTTGTTTAACCTCATTTGCATTTGTTCTTGAGCTTAGGAACCTCATTTGCCATTATTTGTGTGCTTAACAACCTCAATTGGCGTTGTTTGTGTGCTTAACAACCTCTTTTCTCCTTGATCTTGTGCTTATGAGTCCTCATTTGCATTTGTTCTTGTGCTTAGGAACCTCATTTGCCCTTCTTTATGTGCTTAACAACCTCAATTGGCGTTGTTCGTATGCTTCTTAACCTCTTTCGCCCTTGTTCTTGTGCTTAGCAATATCATTTACACTTGTTCTTGTGCTTAACAACCTCAATTGTCGTTGTTCTAGCACTTTGCAACATAATTTCCCCTTGATTTTACGCTTACAAACCTTATTTGCATTTGTTCTTGTGCTTAGGAACATCATTTTCCCTTGTTTGTGTGCTTAACAACCTTAGTTGTCATTGTTCATATGCTTCTTAACCTCTTTTGCCCTTGTTTTTGTGACTAGCAACATCATTTAGATTTGCTCGTGTGCTTGACACCCTCATTTGTTGTTGTTCTTGCGCTTTTCAACATATTTTGCCCTTGATCTTGTGCTTCTCAACATCATGGGCATTTGTTCTTGTGCTTATGAACCTCATTTGCCCTTGTTCGTGTGCTTAACAATCTCAATTGTCGTTGTTTATATACATCTTAATCTCTTTTGCTTTTGCTCGTGTGCTTAGCAACATCATTTACACTTGTTCTTGTGCTTAACAACCACATTTCTCGTTGTTCTTGCGCTTTGAAACATAATTTGCCCTTCATCTTGCGTTTATGAACTTCATTTGCATTTGTTGTTATGCTTAGGAACCTCATTTGCCCCTGTTTGTGTGATTAACAACCTCAATTGACATTGGTCATATGCTTCTTAACCGCTTTTGCAATTGTTCTTGTGATTAGCAACATCAATTACACTTGTTCTTGTGTTTAACAACTTCATTTGTCATTGTTCTTGCGCTTTGCAACATTATTTGCCCTTGTTCTTTTGCTTATGAACCTCATTTGCATTTGGTATTGTGCTTAGGAACCTCATTTACCTTTGTTTGTGTGCTTAACAACCTCAATTGGCGTTGTTCGTGTGCTTAACAACCTCTATTCTCCTTGATCTTGTGTTTATGAACCTCATTTGCATTTGTTCTTATGCCTAGGAACCTCATTTTCCTTTGTTTGTGTGCTTAACAACCTTAATTGTCATTGTTCATATGCTTCATAACCTCTTTTGTGCTTGTTATTGTTATTAGCAACATCATTTAGACTAGTCCGTGTGCTTAACAACCTTATTTGTTATTATTCTTGCGCTTTTCTACAAAATTTGCCCTTGATCTTGTGCTTCTAAACATTATGGGCATTTGTTCTTGTGCTTAGGAACCTCATTTGCCGTTGTTCGTGTGCTTAACAACCTCAATTGTCATTGTTCATATACTTCTTAACCTCTTTTGCCTATGATCTTGTGCTTAGCAACATCATTAACACTCATTTTGTGCTTAACAACCTCATTTGTCGTTGTTCTTGCGCTTTGCAACATTATTTGCCGTTCATCTTACGGTTACAAACATCATTTTCATTTGTCCTTGTTCTTAGGAACCTCATTTGCCCTTGTTTTTGTGCTTAACAACCTCATTTGTCGTTGTTCTGGCACTTTGCAAAATTATTTGCTCTTGATCTTACGCTTACAAACCTCATTTGCATTTGTTCTTGTGGTTGGGAACCTCATTTCCCCTTGTTTGTGTGCTTAACAACCTCAATTAGCGTTCCTCGTGTGCCTAACAACCTCTTTTCTCCTTGATCTTGTATTATGAACCTCATTTGCATTTGTTCTTGTGCTTAGGAACCTCATTTGCCTTTGTTCGTGTACTTAGCAACCTCATTTGTCGTTGTTAATATGCTTCTTAACCTCTTTTGTCCTTGTTCTTATGATTAGCAACATCATTTACACTTGTTCTTGTGCTTAACAACCTCATTTGTCGTTGTTCTTGCGCTTTGCAACATAATTTGCCTGTGAACTTGTATTTATGAATCTCATTAGCATTTCTTCTTGTGCTTAGGAACCTCATTTTCCATTGTTTGTGTGCCTAACAACCTCAATTGTCATTGTTCATATGATTCTTAACCTCTTTTGCCCTTGTTTTTGTGATTAGCAACATCATTTAGAGTTGTTGGTGGGCTTAACACCCTAATTTGTTGTTGTTCTTGTGCTTAGCAACATAATTTGCCCATGATCTTGTGTGCTTATGAGCCTTATTTGCATTTGTTATTATGCTTATGAACATCATTTTCCCTTGTTTGTGTGCTTAACAATCTCAATTGTCATTGTTCATATGCTTCTTAATCTCTTTTACCCTTGTTTTTGTGTTTAACAACCTCATTTGTCATTGTTCTTGCAGTTTGCAACATTATTTGCCCTTCATCTTACGGTTACAAACCTCATTTGCATTTGTCCTTGTTCATAGGAGCTTCATTTGCCCTTGATTTTGTGCTTAACAACCTCAATTGTCGTTGTTCTTGGCGTTTTGCAACATTATTTGCTCTTGATCTTATGCTTACAAACATCATTTGCATTTGTTCTTGTGCTTCGGAACCTCATTTTCCATTGTTTGTCTGCTTAACAACTTTAATTGGCATTTTTCGTAGTTTCAACAACCTCTTTTACCCTTGATCTTGTGCTTATGAACCTTATTTGCATTTGTTCTTGAGCTAAGTAACCTCATTTACCCTTGTTCGTGTGCTTAACAACCTCAATTGTCGTCGTTCATATGCTTCTTAACCTCTTTTGCCCATGTTCTTGTGCTTAGCAACATCCTTTACACTCGTTTTGTGCTTAACAACCTCATTTTTCGTTGTTCTTGCGGTTTGCAACATTATTTGCCCTTGATCTTACGGTTACAAACCTCATTTGCATTTGTTCTTGTGCTTAGGAACCTCGTTTGCCCTTATTTGTGTGTTTAACAATCTCAATTTGCGTTGTTTGTGTGCTTAACAACCTCTTTTCTCATTTATCTTGTGGTTATGAACATCATTTGCATTTGTTCCTGTGCTTACGAATCTCATTTGCCTTTGTTCGTGTACTTAGCATACTCATTTGTCGTTGTTAATATGCTTCTTAACCTGTTTTGTCCTTGTTCTTATGATTAGCAACATCATTTACACTTTTTCTTGTGCTTAACAACCTCATTTGCCGTTGTTTTTTTCGCTTTGCAACATAATTTGCCCATGATCTTGTGCTTATGAACCTCATTTGCATTTGTTCTTGTGCTTAGGAACCTCAATTGCCCTTGTTCGTGTGCTTAACAATCTCAATTGTCGTTATTCATATACTTCTTATTCTCTTTTGCCCTTTCTCGTGTGCTTAGCAACAACATTTACACTTGTTCTTATGCTTAACAATCTCATTTGTCGTTGTTCTTGCGCTTTGCAACATTATTTTCCCTTGATCTTACGCACACAAAACTCATTTGCATTTGTTCTTGTCCTAGGAACTTCATTTGCCATTCTTTGTGTTCTTAACAACCTCAATTGGCGTTGCTCGTATGCTTTTTAAACTCTTTTGCCCTTGTTCTTGTGCTGAGCTACATCATTTACACTTGTTCTTGTGTTTAACAACCTCATTTGTCGTTGTTCTTGCTCTTTGCAACATAATTCGCTCTTGATCTTGTGCTTATGAACCTCATTTGCATTTGTTCTTGTGCATCGGAACCTCATTTTCATTGGTTGTGTGCTTAACAACCTCAATTGGCATTCTTCGTGTCCTTAACAACCTCTTTTGCCCTTGATCTTATGCTTATGAACCTCAATAGTATTTGTTCTTGTACTTAGGAACCACATTTTCCCTTGTTAGTATGCTTAAAAACCACAATTGTCATTGTTCATATGCTTTTTAACCTCGTTTACCCTTGTTCTTATGATTAGCAACATCATTTATACTTGTTCTTGTGGTTAACAACCTCATTTGTCGTTGTTCTTGCGCTTTTTAACATAATATGCCCTTGATGTTGTGCTTATCAACCTCATGGGCATTTGTTCTTGCGCTTAGGAACCTTATTTGCCCTTGTTCGTGTGCTTAACAACCTCAATTGTCGTTATTCATATACTTCTTAATCTCTTTTGCCATTTCTCGTGTGCTTAGCAACATCATTTACACTTGTTCTTATGCTTAACAATCTCATTTATCGTTGTTCTTGCGCTTTGCAACATTATTTGCCCTTGATCTTACGCACACAAAACTCATTCGCATTTGTTCTTGTCCTAGGAACTTCATTTGCCCTTCTTTGTGTGCTTAACAACCTCAATTGGCGTTGCTCGTATGCTTTTTAAACTATTTTGCCCTTGTTCTTGTGCTGAGCTACATCATTTACACTTGTTCTTGTGTTTAACAACCTCATTTGTCATTGTTCTTGCTCTTTGCAATATAATTCGCTCTTGATGCTTTTGAACCTTATTTGCATTTGTTCATGTGCTTCGGAACCTCATTTTCCATTGTTTGTGTGCTTAACAACATCAATTGGCATTGTTCGTGTTCCTAACAACCTCTTTCTCCCTTGATGTTACGCTTATGAACCTCATTAGTATTTGTTCTTGTGCTTAGGAACCACATTTTCCCTTGTTTGTATGCTTAACAACCACAATTGTCATCGTTCATATGCTTCTTAACCTCTTTTGCCCTTGTTCTTGTGATTAGCAACATCATTTATACTTGTTCTCGTGGTTAACAACCTCATTTGTTGTTCTTCTTGCGCTTTTCAATATAATATGCCGTTGATGTTGTGCTTATGAACATCATGGGCATTTGTTCTTGTGCCTAGGAACCTCATTTGCCCTTGTTCATGTGCTTAACAACCTCAATTGTCGTTATTCATATACTTCTTAATCTCTTTTGCCCTTTCTCGTGTGCTTAGCAACATCATTTACACTTGTTCTTATGCTTAAGAATCTCATTTGTCGTTGTTCTTGCGCTTTGCAACATTATTTGCCCTTGATCTTACACACACAAACCTCATTTGCATTTGTTCTTGTGCTAGGAACTTCAATTGCCCTTGTTCGTGTGCTTAACAACCTCAATTGTCGTTGCTCGTATGCTTCATAAACTCTTTTGTCCTTGTTCTTGTGCTGAACTACATCATTTACACTTGTTCTTGTGTTTAACAACCTCATTTATCATTGTTCTTGCACTTTGAAACATAATTTGCCGTTCATCTTGAGCTTATGAACTTCATTTGTATTTGTTCTTGTTTATATGCTTATGTTTATATGCTTAACAACCTCAATTGTCATTGTTCATAGGCTTCTTAACCTCTTTTGCCTTTGTTCTTGTGATTAGCAATATCATTTACACTTGTTCTTGTACTTAACAACCTCATTTGTTGTTCTTCTTGCGCTTTTCAACATAATTTGCCTTTGATCTTGTGCTTATGAACCTCATTTGCATTTGTTCTTGTTCTTAGGAACCTCATTTGTCTTTGT